>VXBR01007013.1:0-145662 GCA_013400215.1 Cisticola juncidis
AAAACCCTCATGGTAACACACGTCTGCTCTAAGTATCATAATATATGTGTAACTAGACCAATCTAAAATATATCCACTGATTTATTGTCCTCTGTAAAGTTGGGTTTTAAGATCTATGACATTTGCCAGGACCCAGCAGAGGTGGTCCCACTTGAGTATAATAGAACACTTGAGTCAGAGGAAGAAATTCACTTCCCTAGTTTTTATTTCAGAAGCTTTAAAAACTTTACTAGTTATGGCAGTAGCATATCAAGACTGATTTTAAAAGTTCTCTTTAAACAGTGAACTTTCTCCTTCAAATTAATTTAAAAAAAAAAAGGAGAGAAAGAAACTTAGAGGACTCAGACATATTTAAACTACATCACCATTTTTTTTCTTCATTGTATTAATGAAGGGACACAAAAATAGTCTCAAGCTTTAAAATCCCACTCTATAGCTGTAAAATAACATTTTTGCATTTTTCTTCAGGTTTTCTGTAAGAAAGAAATCTCTTTTTCCCATCTATTTTCTCTTTAATTATTCATAATTGCTCTGCATAAACCTAGGATAATTTTCCATAAACTAAAGTAAAAAAATAAATGCCAAAAAAAAACTTCATTAAAAACTATTGAAATTGTTACCCCCTAACGATTATTGTTATGAAAAATTGAGTGATATTTTATAGTTTAACATCCCTCTCTTCCAATGACTATTAGGATAAGCCATAATTTGGCATTTTCCTACATTTTTAGTGTGGGTCATAATGCTGCTTAAGTGTAGACTGTTGTATTTCTAGCACCCAGCAGAAAAGCAATTAGTTTATAATCACTCCTACAGATCTGTTCTAAAGATAGATTTTTAGGAGAGCTTTTCTGGCAGCCAAAAATAGGCTGATTAGTGGAATCTTTTACTTTTTTTCCCCCAAACACCATTATTTAATACGACAGTTTTAAATTGGAGCTCTTCACAGGATTTATTGCCTGTGTAGATTAAAAATGTTCATTAGGCTAATTCATATTTGAATATAGAAACAAGAACTAGAGTTGAGAAATATATATCCTTCAGTGAAAGCATTAATTTTAAAATCACTTTCAGTAATTACTGTCAAGAGTGTCCTGTTGTCTAAACACACTAGCATTGTTTATTTCAGAAAGATGAAAAAATAACGCAGCAAAATATTGTAGGTGATGAAATAAACCACATGTTCTGCAAAAATAAGAGTATGGTTTCCATGTGCCATTCAGAGTATTTTAATTTAGTTTTTCTCTCACTTTCAGAAAGAAGTACCAAAACCTCAAGTTCTAAAGGCCTTTGTAAAATAAACAAAAATTGTTTATATCCTATCAGTGGAGGTCTTAGTCGAAACTAATTAAAATATTTTTGTGCTTCGCTATTTCCAAAAATAGCTGACTGATTCTGAACATTTTTTGATACTTCTACAACTAAGAAACAGCTGTTCTAGAGTATGGCATTATTATAGGCAACAATATGCAGTGCTCCTTTTAGTTTCTTTTTTTGAGGAGTTTTTTTTTGAATGAAAATTTAAAATTACGTCAGTTTAAAAGTTCTTCCTTTTTCTCCAGCATATGGAGAAAAGTACTGAACTATTTACTTTATTTCACACTTGTGAAGTAGAATATACCTACCTCCTCTCTGGTGGCTATGCTCTTTTCTTCAGTCATATTCCTCTTTACAATCTGTTTATCAGAGTAAACCCAGAAAAACCTAATGACAGTGATGTTGTGAGAGAATAAGGGTGGGAAAAGTGTTCTGTCCTTAAATCTATTTGCAGAAAATGCATCTTGCAATTTGCAGGGCAAAAACTGAAAAGTCACGGAAGTCATGAGACAAGACCACGGTGCCCTGTGCAATGGGCTTCCTCCTAATTCCCCACTTTCTGGCTGTTTGCACCCCATCCCATCTTCTTCCCTAATATTAGGCAGAGGGCCTGAGTCCCCTTCATTCCTGCAATCCTCCAGGAGACATTTCCAGGACTCTGATCATCTGAACTATATAATGAGCAGGAGTGGCCTAAGGAGGATGAAAGGTTAATTCTTTCCTCAGATGTTTCTAGGGCACAACCTCTGCAGGATGGCCTTGTCTTCTGCAACACACCTTTCTAGGATACAATGTTTTGTTACAATGAAGGAGAAAATATGCACCATTTACTTTCCATAACTGAGATTTCCTGGATTTTCCCAGGTTTTCAAAACATAAACACAGACATAGGAAACAGTATTTTAACTCTCATAATACAATTTTTTTTTTAACCAAAACTAGCAGGAAAAAATAAAAGAGATAGATCTACACAGCTTTCATATGCACATGTGTAGCAGTATAATAAGATGGCACAAAATTACTCTTCCTTCTTCCTTATTCAAACTTTTATCTTCTCTCAGATATTGTAACTTTTGCTCTTAATATCTCTGGCAGATGTTCTGGGGTGAATGAGGCAATTAAGAATCGAAAAATCCCATTTCTTCCAGATGCTACTTTTCTCAAATATTCACTCACTGCATATATATTTACTTTCCACTCTTCAGTGTGAAGCAGTTAGCACACCTTCTGGGTTCCATTTCGCAAAATTTCCACAGTTAATCTGACACATGCCAATGCATCTTAGATGAAAGTTTAGCACCAGTAATATTTTTTTCTATCAGTAGTTTATTTACATAATAGAACAAAATTGAACAAAGTTTTAAGTAAGTATTTCACTTAAGAAATATCTTCATTTTGTTTTTCACTGGTACGGTACTTTCTGCTATCTGTCTGATTTTTAAAACTAAACCTTTGTTTTCCTCAGTTTTCAGCTCACTAAGGAACCTAATGATGGTTTTGGTCTTTTCTATGGTCAGTTCTATTCACTGAGATTGAACTATAGGCTGAAGTTGTTCATCCTTGCTCCCCACTCATCAGACACATACATAGCCTTGGGTTCAAAACCTGGATCCAGAACAATTCTGACCTTCTCAGTAATTCAGATGGCTCTCCTCTCATATACAGCTCTGGAGCACAGACTCAGCTGAAGCAATTCTAATAACTTGCACCTAAAAATACAATGGCACAATGCACCCAAGATTTGTGCTGGTCCTAACAATACTTTTATTGTGCATATCCTTTCTGCACCTCTGCATTCACCAGAAATAACCCACACATTCAGGTTTATACTTCAGTCAGTCAAGGGCACTTGATATTGAAGCCATAAGTATTTTGCAAGAAGAATTCTATGTCTACCGCATTTACTTGAGAACAATTTGAGTACAAGAGTTATACAAATCTATGGGGAAAAAAGAACAAGACAGACTTGGCAGCTCCTGCCTCAGCCTCCTCATCATTACAGACAGAATTCTTGCTCAGCCTGGTAAAAGAGAGCTGCACAAGGCAGACTGTTCTTTTATGATTTTCCTGCTTTCTGTCATGTGAACCCCCAAGCCAGCCTCATCCTTCAGTAAGTATGCCATGGCTTTGCTCCCATCTTAAGGAGAGAAGTGGGGTTTTCTTGGCCACAGTTAAATGGCATTCTGACCTTCCCAAAGGGAAGGTCAGAATTTCGCTACTATTTCTTTGCAAATTTAGAAGTTCTTCCAGAATTTCTCTGTATGCACAGTAATATCTTAAGGGCTGGTGCCAAGAGGATGGGGCCAGACTCTCCAGTGGTGCCCAGTGACAGGACTAGGGGCAACAAACAAAACTCAAACAAGAAATTCAATCTGAATATGATGAAAAACTGCTTTCCTGAGAGTGTGCAAGAGACTGAAGTGTTATGGTTTATGGCTTAGACATTGTTATGAAGGATTTCTTGGACAATATGGCAAAACTGTACAAAGAACCTTCTGACCACTGAAGCCCACCCCCCTCTGAGTCTGCCTCCTGACAAGAACTTTGGACTGTGAGTTAACCTGCCTAAGGTAACTTGAGATAAGATAAAGGTGACACTATATTCAATTATCTCCAGTCTAGATAGAAGTAAACAAGACTGAGGGAGAAGAATGAATCCACAAGAAAATCAAACCCAGCAGTGCTAAAAATCATCTCTGCCTGGGTTCAGGGTAGGGGAGGCCACGGTCCACAGGCTCATCTGCTGAGGCCAGGTTTGCACACATCCCCCCTCTGTCAGGGGGAGGAGGAGAGTTCGGGGTGTGTGGAGTAACCTCTGCTCACAGGGAGTGAACATCCACCCTCCCTCACACAAACTGGCTCAGCTGTAAAACCTCCTCATGCTGGAAAGGCCACATCCACAGGACATTCATGTGAGGGACAGCTTTAGGGGTGTCTTCATCCATCAAAGACTCCCAAAGCTCCCCACAGGTCATTCCTGAGGCCTTGCACCAGGGGACTACACATGATCCAAGGGGCACAACAGATCCAGAGTCTGTTGCAAGAGAAAGTGTCAAAATTGTGTCCCCCAGGGGGGCACCTAGGGGTTCCCACCTTGCCTGAACATGTATTAATCCACTGAACTCTGTTTTTATGGTTTGTATCACCACCAAGCAGAAGATCAATGGGACTCCATCAAGTACCATGGAATGGTGACATTTTCAACTTGATATGTCCCTCTGTCACTATTTTTCTCTCCCAGCCCACCCCTCCCCACCTTTCTCTATTTCTTTCTATCTCTCTCTCTACCTCATATTTACTGTTAAATAAAATCCATACTATTGACTTCTGAATTGTATGTTCTCATTTGCACCTTAATTCAGGCAGAAGCATCTCTCTAAAAATTTTAATTAAATCAGATCATAATGGGGTAACAGACCATTGGAACAGCCTGTGCAGAGAGGTTGTGGAGCCTCCTTCTCAGGAGACATTTAAGACCTGCCTGGACACAATCCTGTGTAACCTGCTCCAGGTGAACCTAGATATCTCAGGGGTCCCTTCTAACACCAACAATTCTCTGATTCTGTGTATTTTAGCTCAGCAAGGAGAAATGAATGTATATCATTTGCAGAATGATATACAGATATAAATAAATCCATCACAGGCCAGACTTCACTGGCTTCTGAACAGCTAAATGAGACTCTATTTGAAAATTAGAAATAAAATAGGACCTTTAGAATTTCATTCAGACATTATAACCCTGATACAGGAGAAGAGCTTTTAGGAAGATAAAAGAACAACATCCAAACTGAGCCCTCCTGCTAAGAGACTTTCCAAAAGTTCCACAAGCTGTCTAATAGGTCATAAATTATGTGATATAGGAATTCAGGGAAGTATTCACACTTACACGTAAAGCTTGAGTTCTCACTTTATGAAAGGAACGAGCTCTGAAGGATGTTTCAGAGAACCTAGAAGAGATACTTAAAACTAAACGTTGTGGAAAATTCCCTGAGTTTTCAGTTAGTTTTGAAAATCACTACTATTTTGTGAAACTCCTATAAATAAATTATAAGCACTTAAAAAGACTACAATGGTCCACACAAGCAATATCAGTGATGACCTTGCATTTTCCTCTTTCATTAAAATCTTTAATTCCCCTTACACACATATGCATACATTGTCTTCTAAAATTATTACAATTTCACAAAATTACGTTGAGTCTTTTATGGCTGGACTCACAACCTCAAAGGCCTTTTCCCACCTAAATAATTCCATCATTCTATAATTCTAACTCTCTATTGCAGACTGCCCCAGTAAGCCTTAAAACAGTAAACTCCCTCAGCCACCAGTGAACAGAACTCAATTTTTTGTTCAGACAGAAATTTTATAAACCACAGAAGAAAGAAAATATTTTTCTATGGATATTTCCCAGAACAGCTCACTGCTTCTGAATGTTTCCTTGGCACCTGCATGACTAAAGAACAGCTGTTCTAAAATATGACATTGTGCAAGCAATTACTAACACTGCTGTAGAGTAAATTCAGTGAAGAGTGTCAAGGGAGAAAGGCAGAACCTTTATACATCAGCACCATAAAATTAATACAGATTAAAATTAGATTAACATATGCCCTGAATGTTATAGAAATAATCTCTACATGGGATGTGCTTTTTCAGGCACAAACCAAAAAATCAGAGTATGTGAAATCCCTGGAATTGGATTATGGGATATGCAGTAGATACGCACACATATGGGACAGTCATTGTTGATTGCATGGAACGTGTATTGGAAAGTCTAAGGGACAGTGCAAAAAAACTTAATACTGGCACTACAATATATGTCCTACATATACAGGAAAGCAGATGTTGACTTTAAAGACAGAATTGGTCCTAATCCTCCCACTACAGTAATTTTTCCATCTGGATAGAGTGGTTTGTGGTGTAAGGGACCTTAAAGATCATCCAGTTCCACACACATACTGTTAAGGATCAGACTGTAATTGTGACATGATATTGACTCATTATATTTGACTTGTAAAAATGATATGATCTTAAAAAGCTAAATTTTGAGAAAATATAATGTAAAGGAAACTGTAAACTGTTCAGATTTTCTTTTCATTTGTATTCTTGCTTGATAGTCCTAGATTATTTCTCCAAGGAAAAAGACAGGGAAAAAAAAATTGTTGTACTAGTGGAGAAAAATCTGCTTGGTTTCTCCACCACAGAAAGCTGATTTCAGGGTCTTGGATATAAACTTGTCATGAACATCCAATATATCTCAACATAATCCAACCTTTGGTTCCAAAGCCATCAGAAGACCCAAACAAAACCTTTTCTACATTTCATGTCAAATTCCAAGGGTGGAAACTTCAACCATAAGATATATGCAGAGCTTTCCTGCACATAAGGATTCACATTCTCAGAGTAACCCAGTAGACTCTTGTTACTAGCATTAAGTATTTATATAGAGACAGAAAATGAGATTTCCTCAAAAGGTTTACTTGTGTATACTCGTCTGATATTTGCCTTTAAAATTTTGTAACAATTGTCCTGTTTACAACTCCTATATTACATATCTGTACTGGAAGGAGCCTCTTTAAAGACAGTATAGCCAGTACACTCAGTGAGTAAAAATGTTTTCAGAAGGAGGGAAAGTTCTGGGGAGTGGGCACAGGCAACTCCAGCAATGCCACTGGTTTGCTGTGGCACAGAATCCTGCTTCATGACATATGATAGGAGTCTTCAGGTCACTAAACAGTCCTTCTCTTTCCTCCTGATCACAGCTGCATGTAACATCCATTGTTTTCCTGTTTGACTCCAAGAAGTTTAAGATATTTTCTAGGACATGATACACATTTAGGCAGATGAAAAATTCAGACTATAACTGCAAGCCCAGAAAATAATATTTTAAATATGGAAATGCTAACAAAAATATATATTATTATGTGCTACATTAATTGAGCACTTTAAAAGTTAACAAAACAAGAAAAATTCTGATCAACAGATCCAAGAGAGTACACTGTGTAACAATTTGTCTCCCACTACTTTCAAGATTTTAGTAAAAACAGTGGCATGTAAATCTAACCACTCTGTTTTCCTAGGCATAAGAATAAAGAAATCTAGCAGAATGCATTACTCAGTACACATAACAACTCTACTGGAGCAATTTGAAACCAAGAATATAAAACTGGGAAAGTGGGTCTGATTCCAGTACTAGAGAAATGTCAACATTTACTCATGATAGGAACAAGTAACAGAAGAATAAGCATACTATCAATGTTTGTTTTCAGTCCTAAGATCTTACAATATTTTCCTTACAAAGAACTATAGGAAAGCTTAATCTTCTGAAACAGAAATTGGCTAAATAAACAGTTGATTGGTAGGACAGTTATCTAAAGGAAGAAAACATTATTATAAGTAGAAAATATTAAAAGTTTGGAACTTGAAACTGTAAAATCAACTATATAACTTTTACAAGAATATGTTTTTTACAATTGTCTTCTTTCCTCCACAATATAAAAATCTGAATGTATTTAAGAACATTACCCTGGAACTTGCTTGTGGAAAGTTAGTAAAAATTTGGCATAGAGATTACAAGACCAGGCCCCCCCAAAAACCCTGTCCTTTTCATTTTCTCAGAAAAACCTCAAGAAGCCATACCAATTGCCAAATTTAAATAGAAATATTTTTAAGTGATCCGTATATGGGAAAATGCATGATATATCATTGCAACTCAGAAACTTGTCTCTGCATGGCTGCTTCAAGGACAGACAAGATTCACAGCCAAGGGGAGGGTGGGAATGGGGTAAAAATGAAGGCAGCCATTTGCTGGGCTGGAGCTGGCAGCACAGGGAAGAAATAGGCCCAACTCTGCTATTGCAATGATTTCTGCACCCACGTCCTAGTGCACCAAGGAACTACTGGCACCCTGGCAATAAGAGATTCTTTTTTCCATTAGACCCCGACAGAAGGCCAAGGAATATTATCTCCTGAATTCTAACAGATATGGTATTAACATTTTAGATTGCAGTGACAGATACTGATACAAAAGAGTTTGACTGCCTGTTCTATTTTATCTTCAAGCAAATGGCAAATTTTGGATTAAGTTCTGATCCTGATGACTGAAACTTTCAAATCAGGCTCAAGCTAGATAAGAACATCTAATGTCTTTCTTCCTTGTGCCTGCTATCATCTTCCTTTGTTTCTATATTTAAACATTAATTACACTTAGAATTCAGTTAGTGAAAGCTGCACACAAAGCATTCTCATTTAAAAGAATTTATCTCTGGGCCAAACTTCCACAAGAGATAAGATGGTCCATGTTTGAGACAGCAAATTTGACAAAAGAATTTTTGAACAAAACAGGACTAACAGAAAAAAAAATACATGAGTGGATGTGTCCATCTAATATTTTGGCAGACCCCACTCACTGTTTCCAGCCCCACCTGGCAGCTTCTAAGGCATCCACACACATTCCTCTACATGCCTGCAACTTCCCTCCTTTAAATATTAGACTTTTTGTTTCTAGTTCCAGTAAAGAACCTGAAAATATGCAGAACAACTCTTCTCTCCTTTGACAGGTCCACACAACCAGAAGGTGAATTTATGCACAAGGTCAGATCTCTCAACAAATGTTACAGTACAGGAACTTCAAAAAGGTGCAAACTGAGGAACAAATAGTACTGCATCAGCTTACCCTTTACATTGGAGTCCCCATAGTGGAACTGGGAGACCTGAATTTGGTGTCCTCTTTAGTTCACAGTTCAAACCACATATCTTATGTCCCCAAAGAATGGCACTACCTCCAATCAGGCTCACTTGAAGGAAAACGAGGAGCACGTAGCTATCTAGTGGTTACTTAGGTGGAAGATTGTCTTATATTGTCTTATATCTGATAAATGTCCTCTGCACTGAGGTTACTTTCTGTTCTTAAAACTGAATACAAACACTCTATTTCTGTGTTATGAATGCTGTCTTCTACACAGTGTAAAATTCTCAACAGAAAGGACAAATATAAATCCATACTAAACCACTGTAACCTCATGATAAAGGTATTTCTACAGGAATTTTGAATACTTCAGAGATCTATGTAAACATTAGGGCTATTTTCTATTCTTATCTAGCCAGAGTCTCAAAACATTAGGAATACAGTTTCTTTCTTCTCATAGGCATGTCCATTCCCAGACTCCTGGCACATGTAGATCAGGCTACATCACAACACTGATGCCAGCAGTGTTCCTGCCTTAACAAGGCAGCTGAGGAAGGCAGACTCATCCAAAAAGGGTGACCTAACAACCAGCTTTAGAGGCTCAGTGGCTCCTTCATTCAATTGCATTTTGGAACAGCTCCTCCTCTGCAAGGAGAAACCAAAATTTACTATCTCCTTGTGAATAGAAAATGTTCCCTCAGACTTCTAATTTAGTGCAAATTCACAGACAAGTAGGAGCAGCAATTCTGCATCACATATGATAGTTTAGTTTACCTATATGATGGGCATCAGATGAATAAATTCAGCTTCTTAGAGACTTTTTTTAAATGAAAAAAATTATCATGACTTTTCATGATAAGTCAAAAAATACTCAATTACTTAGATACCAAGAGTATTTTCTGGTTCCATTATAAATTCTTTCTGGCATGCACACTTTCATCATTAGCCATATTTTTAAATTACTTTTTTTTTCCCCAGGATTTAAAATTGATGCTGAACTTACTGTTTTGTATTTTGAGAAATATTAAACTATGCTTAGATTCAAAAGCACTCTTCATTTAATTAGACTATTTTATTACATTATTAATGTAAAAAAACTTAGTGGTCAAAAAGTTCACAGATTTATGTATTTTGAAAAAGTTTTTCATTTTAAGGTAGAAATTTTGTGTCCCAGTAGCTTCTTCTCTAGAAAGGAGTGCCTATAAGGGGGTATCAGTACATTTTTTTTCTCAAAAGGACCAGTTCAACATTTGACACCTTAAACATGGACTGTGACACAATGGTCATCACATGAATTCATGCCTCCTATGACAGAAATAGTAAAAAGGCAGTGATGCTGAACTGATGCCTGCCTGTCATATCTGCCAGCAGACACTATATGTTTGTGCAGGTTTGTTGGTTTTCCAAGAGCTAGCAATGTGTAGGAGGATCAGGATTAGTCATTATCTGTTTTTCAACTCATACACTTGACAACATCCTTTTGGAGATTGATATGCCTCTCTTCTCATATGTAGCCACTGCAGCACAAATGCTTCTGGTACTGAGAGCTGATTCTCAGGAGCACATGCTTGGGTGAGGCACCTGTCACCATGGTGTCAGGGTCCACAGCAAAATGTAAAAAAGAAGCAGAGTTACTGGGGTTTTTTTACAGAAGACAGGATAAATTTCATGTAAATATGTGCACAGTCGGGAATCAGGCTGAAGAACTCATGTGTATCATGCTGAAGAACCCTGTGTGCAAGGGGGAAAAGCAAGATTTGTGTTGTTTTAAACACTGTTTGACATTCTTAGCTCTTGGACTTACTGTCCAGAATGATGATACTTCAACCATCAGTCAGGATAATGGGAGAAGAAGTGTCTTCAAACCAGACTTCTCAAGGCAAAGGGTGGATTTGGCACCCACATATCACACTGAGAAGATGTAATCTGAAATCCCAGTTTGTAACCCTGTTGCTCAATTGGTCCTCAGAGCCTGGTTCCCCATGCCATGCCTTGGCCTCTATTTTTCTTGCTGCTGACTTCAGAGTTTTCATTTGTGCCTTATCTCTGAAATAAGTGCACCCAGCCTAGAGATAGCCTGTCAGATTCATCTGTTTATAGTCCTCCTGAAGTCTGCCTGGAGAGCAGAATGCTCATTAAACAATTTTTCACACACTGATGGTCTTTTTCTTCTTGTACTCTTTCTTATCTTTAACAATAGCTTTCTGGAAAAGAGATGGGTTTGAAAGTTAGTGCAACTAGTGAATATTATGAGTAAGTCAATAGGAAAGTAAAGATTTTTTTTAAATGCAGATTATTGATTTTTAGAATTGTAGGGGCTCCTTCAAAGTCATTAGGGTTTGTCATGTCAATATGTTAGTAAGGACTTCTATAAATGAAGATTAATGATGCTAGGGATAATTAGTGCTGAAAAAACTCACATGTTTCTCAGTATTTGAAAATTCCATGCAAAGGTGAACAGTGTCAAGTTCTCCTTCAATGTGCCTTAGCTCCATTTTTGCCATGGGAGCAGGGGGAAGATTTTCTATGACACAATGGGAATTTAAACTCCCAGTATCTTTGGAAATCAATGGTAACTGAGCTGCACAGCTCTGACTTTTGGTTTTATTTTTTTAAATCCCCAATATACAGTGAGTGTAGCTAAATCCACAAGGCAAAATCTTTCTGAATATTTTTTTCTTTCCAAAAGAAATTGAACAGGTAAAGTAGTTGCTTTTCCGAATTAAACACCCAAGTCATGCTTCTCCTTATTATTTTTCCCCGCAAGACTTCTTCATATATTTTGTTAAAGGCACAAAATTTAATTTGTATCTTTTCGTGTATGAAAAGATACAAATTAAAGAAAAAAAGAGCTTTTTGTTAGCTTGCAGGAATTTAAAGTCCCTACAGCTAATAATCTGATTTTTAAGGGGTGGGGCATGCACTTTTCTTTTTTCCCTACAGAAATTAAGTATAGTCTTCCTTAAGTTATTTCTGCTCTAAGGCTGAGGCTCAAACAAACACTGTCCAGATAATCAATGGTATAGTTCTGCTGTGGTTTCCCTTGCACAAAAAAGCTACAATTGGTAGTGGATGTTTTTACTCTTAATTATGGAGCACTAAATCCCCAAATAGTCCTTATGGTTATAATTTGTTTCTATTAAATATGTAGTGATAGATCTTACTCATTAGTTTTCCCAAAAGTACAGCAAGCATACTTTGGCAAAGTTTGAATCCCAGAGAAGCAAACACAGCTTGACCAGCCCTTGTGTATGGAATCAAAATAATCTGGATATCAGCTTTTTGGATGATTAAAGAGAAATAATCAAAGCAAAAGAATTCTGAATGCAGGCTAGGATATCTTGGCTCTTTTCCAATAGACAACTAAACTGGGAAGCCACAGCAGAAATCTGTATTCTGGTTTGGAGGGGGAACAAGGCTGAGCAAATGGTATCAGCACAGTTCTTGTCTGACATGATGCCCACCTGGTGGCCTGCAGGACCACATCAGATTCTGTTTTGTCTGCAAACTGCAACTTGCATAAGATTTTGCAGAAAGTGTTTCTGCATCCTGAAGTCCCTAATCAGTGGGGCATTTTGAAGAAAGGTGTCGTCACGCAACAGAAAAATATCCAGCAGCTTGATATATAAAAATACCTGCTCATAAAATCCTATCATCAGAGCAAACATTATAAGATGTTTATATATAAACATGGGACCACAGAAATTACCTAACTGTGTTTTTTTGAATCCTTCTTCTGTGTTTAATTCCTGAGCTTGTGATAAAGTTCATGTCCCAGCCTTGCTTTATCCAGATTGTTAGGGTTTCTTCTGATCTTGTATAAGCAGATAAACTGCCAACAGACACTATGTGACAATGAGAAATGGAGCTCAAAATCCTGTTATACTGCAGATCACATTTCAAGTTATATTAGCCTATAAGAAGGCATTAGTTTGTGAATCTGGAGAGCATGTTCCTTGTGTTAGGGTTAACAGAAACACACATGTGAAAGAAAGACCTTTTTACAATATTAAATAAATTTTTACAATATTAAATCCATCACAGCTTGTGCTGGTATATAGACATACATATTAAGGGCTGTAATGACCAAGAGGAAAGAAATCTCACATTGTCACAAAAAGTTCCTGGTCACATGTTAGGAGTGAAGCATAGAAATCAGATAATGCTGCAAAGCAGCAGTCTTTTTTTTGATGAAACTATCTCATCTAACACATTATCCATGAAGTTAGTCTTCATAGATAACTGCACACAGAAGCATCATATAAGTTACTAAAACTTGTTTCTTTCTAGGGTTCATTCCAGAAATTCATTTGCATCGTATATAACTGCTGATATTATTATTTTTAAGAGACAAAAAGTATTCAGTACTTTTTTTTTTAATTTTACCACACTTTTTAAGCATTTTTTCAACTATACAACCATTAGAAAATTACTTAAACTTTCAATAAATTAGTAGTTTGTTCATTGAAAACTCTCACTCTTTGATCCTGATTAGTGAACCAGTATTAGGAGACATGAACACGCATGAGGAGAAAAGGTCACACAGACCAGAGCCTTCTGGATTTGTTGATGGAGGCCACAGATAAAACAGTATGATAGAACAGGACAGAATTTCTTACCTTTATGATGATTTGCCCCAGATGCTAATTTCCCCCACAGCGTTACAACAAATATTATTATTAGCAGTTTTCCTTTTGTTGCTTTCTGTAAGTATCTCTTATTCATCCTGAAAACAAAAGTACACAAAATTAAATATTAATCTTAAGATTTCTTAAAAAGACATCTTTTTCTTAATTTAAGGAGAATCGACAAAGTTTTTATAAGTGTCCAGTTCACAGTCCTAAAGTCTTAAATTCTGCTGGGCTGTAAATGAGGTACATAGAGCAGCAACATAACCTCCCTCCCTGGTCTGACAGCATTCCTCCACCCTAGTCAGTACCAGGAGAACTCAGCAACATCATAATTTCTCTCAGGGCACAGTGCTCATAACCACAGCAGACTCCAAAGCCAGCAAGAAGGATGAACTCACGCATCTGTGAGCAGGTTTTGATAAACTGGGCAGTTCCACCACCATGTATGCAGCCACTCATGGTAGTGCAGTTGACTCTGATCATACAGTGGTGTTTGTAATTTCTGGGATTGCAGCTCTTTGGGGATTGTGCCCACGAGTCCCAAGGCAGTAACAGATTTGAACAGACCTGCAGCTCGTGTACCAACCCTCCTGCAGAGGAATCCTGTTAGGAAGACCTGAGTGGTTTGGAAATGTGAAGTAGAGCAGGGCAGATTCACTACCTTCTCTCCTGTCTACCTTTGGGTAATGAAAAGATTTGATTTACTGCACCAAGGGAAATTGCACAGAGCGCCCCTCATCTCGCTCAGTGATGTTTTCACTGTGACAGCAAGCCAGCAGAGTGGTTCAAGCACAAGATAACACATGACTTATTCCTCAGTAACCTCTTCCAAAGACAAAATACCCCTCCACCTGCCAAAAAGACAAGTTTGGGCATATAGGTTCTAGTGCTTAAGGATTACAGCTGTGCAGAGAGTGGCAGGAGGTACAATAATGAGTCCTTCTCTCACTTCTTCCCTGTGGAAGAACCCTAGGGAGCTGGCTATGAAACAGCTCTACACAGTGGTCATGTTTCTGCTGATAGGTCAATAGAACAATGATAACTATTTCAAACCATTTATCCTAGAAAAGCTGAAAATTTGATCAAAATTGTTGCTGTATTATAATGCCTGAAACTAGGTTACTTTTCTGAGCAGACAAAAATGCATTGTTTCGTTATGGTTGCACATTTGTCTCCTATTATGTTCATAAGAAATCCAAAGGAATTCAAGTGCATCTCTTTTCCTCTTGTGTACAGTGCTATCTTGGGCAATCCCAACTCTGAAATGCTGACTGCTCTAATACAGATTTAACCAGTAATATGTTCAAACTCCCAAATCATTATCCACTTCTTCAAAACAATTCCCCTCCTTTCAGCAAATTTCTTTCAAATATTAACACCACATGCTGATAAGACAACACACACCCCACAACTCCACTTATGACTTCCAGACTTGAAACCAGACCACTTCCCCCAGAACTGCCAATCTTGCTCCCCAGGAGATTGATGAGCAGGATGGCTGTAAGAAAACATGACTGAAATTAACAATCCACTGAAGAGTGCACCAAACCCTTTCAAACATGAATTCAGAGCAAACAGAGCTCAGCATTCTTTTATAGAAGTCACACATTTATTACGTGTTTCCTAGAGGTTTAGATATCACTTTTATCAAGCAAAAGGAAAGAGGAGTAAGCAAGTGCTGTAGCCAGGATGGTGCGTGTGCCTCTGAAAGGCTGACTGATTAATAATCCCAGCAGAGATCACAGTGTGCTGTGAACCCCTCTAAGGTCTGCCTTCTTGCGCTGATTCTAGTGCCTTTGGAGTGTAAACTGCATATTCATCATCAGCTCCAGGTTTATGAACCACTCAAAGCTAAAGGGAAATACGTTATTTGTCACTGTAAATAAGAATTAAAAAAAATAGACTGGAATGCACATTCAGCATATGCTCTTTCACAGCTACCTCTGTGAAAAGAATTTGAATTAACTCTTTCACTCTAGATTCTCATACTGCACCTGTTATGCTGCTGGTGCCAAGTCATCTCTCATTAAAATCAAATCTTTCTTCCTCACCTACATAACACTGTTTAAAACCCAGTGGGACTTGCACCATTAAAGCAAGGTTGAATCTAATACAATTTCTTCCTGTATTCTGCTGATGCCAGATTCCTTCACTGTGCTGCAAGACTGGCAGCAAATGCACATCAGAAAATGCAAATGTATCAGGAAAAACAGTAGTGGCAGGGGAAGAGGAGAAAACCAGCCTCTCTGCCTGAGAACAGCAACCCTCAGGATGCATGGCAGGCCCATGCACATTGATGAGCACACCAAAAAGGAGCAAGCTAGCACTGAATGAGACTGTTTCCTGCAAAGTCAGGGAAGGGTTTCAGCTTTGACACAGAAAATCTGGGCTCATGGCCATTGCCAGGCTTCCCAGTCATAAGAAAAAGTATACACCATGTCCTGCACCACAAGCCTATTACATTATTCTGCACTAGTTATTTGTGGTATTCACCTTTAGAAGGACAAAAATCTGAATGTCTCTAATAGTAGTCCCGTAACTGACATAATTAACAGAAAAAATCAGTGCAAGTAGCTGTTCTAGTTTGGGACTAATAGTTCAGAGGCCACCAGAAGAAAAAAACCCTGCAGAAAAAAAAACTCTGATCAGTTAAAGCGTTCATAACATACAGCTGCTCAAGCAGAAAAAGCTGGAAGATGATGTTAATAATACTGTTCAAAGTAATAATGCTATATAACCCTGGACCCAGACCTATGGCAGTGTGCATTGTCATTCACAGTGGTCAGTCCAATGACAGACAAGAGGCTGCATAAGCACAAAAAATGTATTCATTCATAATGTCTCTTAGAATAAAGCCCTTCTTGTGTTTCTGTTGCCTAAGCTTTTTTAAAGTTTTAATACCTTTCTAGTCCCTAAGTTTGTTTTCTTATCCAGAAATAGCTCCAATGCTATCCCTAACACATAGCTTTTACACTAGAAGTGCACAAATTAAAATAGCTAGCCTCTTAGGCTCAGTAATAATTATTTATAGAAAAGTACTAGAGTTTGCTCTCTGCTCCAAGCAGAACTGCTACACACAAGGACCACACTGTAGCAACACAGCCCTAGAAACAAAAAATGAAGGGTTTGCAGTCCAAGAAGCTGAGAGGTTGGGATAGATGCACATCATCATCAAAGTGACTTAAGAGCTAGAAAAGGAGAGGAGAGAGAGAGGCCATGAGATATGCTCAGTATCTCAGTGCATGCATTATCACTTGGGCTCTGAAACCCTGATGCTGGATTTGCAAAACAGCCCATGACAGAGCACTGAGAAGACATTGGGACTAGAAAGCATTTGACCTCAGCTTTGAAACAACTGTTAGCCTCTTGCAACCCTGATCTATGTTGAGTAAGTGCATCCAGGAAATAAAATTGAGTCATTTCAGTACTGTTATTACACTAACACTACTGGCTGTGTTAAGTAGGACAAATAAGCTCTGAAATGATGTCTGGTTTTACTAGAGGTGATGCAGAGCTCCCCAGACAAACTATAGATATTAACCTGAACAGTTTTATTTTTGAGATATTTATTCTTCTTTTTACTTTCTTTTCTGCAGAACCTCTCCCTCACTGTGATCCATCCAGCCTTCAATAATGGCACATAAGCCAAAGCTGATTAAAACAGAGAATAGCCATGCTATAGGAAACACCTACATCTGAAAATCAATTTTACACATGAGCTTCTTGTGTAACAAAAAAATTTCCCTTCAGTTTCTAACCCAACATATTGGAAATAAACCCAAGGAATTCTCTGCACTTTCACACAAAAGAGGACATGAAAGACTGCTGTGTTTGAGTTCATTTTTCAATGTGCTTTGAAGCAAGAAAAAAGAAAGATAGCTCCTTCTGTGATTCAGGAACACATTCAAAATATGACAAATAGATGTCACCCACATAGTTCAAACAGACAGTGGCTGAGTGTGAGATGGCTCTGTTGTCCCCAGCTCTTCACTGACACCACAACACAAGGAATGCATTCGTAGGATTTGTTACTTTTTCTCCCTAAGATTTCTTTTGCAAAAAGCACACTCCATGAGACTGACACCAGCCTAGTATCACGAACTCAAGAATAGGCTGTTTTGGTGATTAGTGACAAAAAACTGCAGGACTTTTCTTCTCAGGGAGAAACCATACCTGATGCATCAGAGAAGTTTCACAAGCTGCCACATCAGCAGAAATCCCTCTCCCTGCCCTCTGTGGCTCAACAACAGCAAACAGTGAATACATTGCAGTGTTGCACAGGCTCTCCTTGTCACTGCTCCACCTCACTTTCAAGAGCAGATGAGGTCAGACCATTCAGCTGTACCGAAAACGCCACGCACAGATGTGTATTCTCAATGTAGCATTCATAAGCTTTTGGGTTCCTACTTCCTTCTTTGTTTCTGGACTTGAGATCAGCCACCTTACCAACAGTTCAGAATTAAAGGAGATGAATATGAAAATTACCTTATGTAGTATGATCAGTGCTAAACTGCTTTGCTTTCTGATTTTATGTGAGGTACAAACTCATGTAATTTTTGTTGTTCAGGACTAAAAAAATGCAAGGAAGCAATAGCTTTTATTCTTCCTTTAAAAGCTTATACACAAAATTCTCATATGTTTCTTAGGGGTAACAGCATTTTTCTCTGTTGTTCCTTGCTTTTCTTTTCTTTAAAAACAACAGATTCTCTGAAGTTGTTTAAAATTCATTTGTTCCTGCTTTACATATGTGGGAAGTTTCACTGTCAGTGAGGTCCGTTTGCCTTTTGCAAATACACAGACCCTGTGAATGCAAGTGTTCTAAATTAGATACATAAGCCTATTTCTCTACTGGATCATGACAAAATGCTTAAGAGACAAAAATCTTATAGAAAATTAGTCCCACATCCTCTTAGTTTTCTTTTTATGACAAACATTTTATTTGCTACTTCAGAGAAAGCCTAAATGAGTAGTAGAATTCACTTGAGACTCCAAGTCTCTTGTACAGAAATAATGCAGCCATTTAAATTATCTTCTCTACTGTGTTGAACTGTACATTATTTATTAGCTGTGTTAGCTGCTACGTCCCACACAATGCAGTTTTATTCAGCCTTTCCACTGCAGATTAATGCAGATTTAAAAATGCCCCCCTGGTGAATAAGGCCGCTTTGTAAAAATAACACCGATGTGACCCCTGTGCATTTGCATATATATAAATTCCCTCTATGACATTCCTGTCATGTTTGCTCAGGGAACAAGTAATTTGCCACTCTCATTACTTCAGGTACAAGGTAGCCTGTGAAAATCAATCTTCTTTCTGCTTCATACATCACAGACCATAAGAGACACAAAGTGTACTCTGACTCCAAAAGGAACCTGGGGGACAAACATGGACACATTCTCACAAGCTGCTTTCTTTCATCTAGGTGGGCCATGAAAGAAAGAGAACAGGCATTTAGCCTGGCAATGCACACTAGTCTCACTCAGGAGATGTGGAAATCCCTGCATACAAAGCAAAAAGGGTGGGGTTGTTTTGTTTTGGGGTTTTTTTAAAAGTTGTTTAACTGTGTGGATATTTCAATAACCAGAATAAGTAGCCATAGAGAGCTGAGCCCCACTACTAAGAAATACTCAGAAACAGTTTAGGCACTCTAGGTACACTAATACACTAATGTTGTCACTGTTACTTTGTTAAGTGTAGCACTGCAAGAAGACTGAAGATTTTAGGCTTTAATGCCAAAAAGAGGGCTTTTGAAAGGCTGCTGTGCTAAAACTTATGACTCTGAGGCAAATTAAATCTTGCCAAAAGTCGTTTAGCATATGATTGATATGTATGCCCATATCTGTTTTCTATTTAAATCGGTGTAACTTATGCACATATTTAAATTTAGGCACATACAGAAATGTATGTACACAATATGAGTTCTTGGAAACAGATTAGCTAGTGAGCTTTTATAAGAAGTGTTTCAAGAAAACAAAATGTCTCAAATATCCAAAAAATAAAAAGTTATGGAATATATGAAAACATGCAATGAACAACAAAAATAACCACTCTTCTTTCAATACTTCAATTAGTTTCCTAGCAGAGGGAAACTGTAGGCAGATGCACATACAGGTAATTACATTTGCCAACAGTCTCACAGCACTTGGATGTGAAATTTACATATATATTATTGTCTTCAAAATCTGATAAGCATGAATGCTCAAATTGCCAGAGGTATAAAAAGCTTTAGCCACCTAGCTGCATTCCATCTCCCAGCTAGAAAGACTGAGAGATGATGGAAAGAACAGAATTCTTCCAAAAGTGTATGTATGGTTGTGATGAATGGTCCTTCCTCTAAACTGCTCTCAGTGTTAATGTCCCCCTGTTTCCAGATTAACCCCAGTTCTCTGTACACACAGCTGATAGTAATTTTGATCTTCATTAATTTTCCAATACAACACCTAATTGAAACCAATAAAGAAAGCAAAAAAAATTGTAAACAAGAAATACACAGCCCTTCTAGCCAGCTTCAACTCAAACAAAAGAAACTGCATTTCTTTCTTAATCATTTCCTGAGGACCAGCAAAAGAATATTCACCTAATGAGCGTTAATGCTGACATGTTACTCAGTATGGAGAAATAAAATGCCATGAATTTTTGGGAGATTAGGTTCTATATTTTTACGTATTTACAAAAACATATAACTAAAAGTAATAATCCAGCATTAAACCTACACATTCCATTCACTGAGTTTTTATGTGATAGCACAAAACATTATAGAATATTTAAACATCCAAGGTATTAAAATATCTTTAAGCTGCCCAATGATGTCCACCACCTTTGTGAAATTATCTCTGACCATGAAGTGTTCAGTATTAGAGGGTACTTAGGCACCAATTCTCATCATTTTCTCTGATATTATCATGACACTTTAAGCTATTCTCTCCCAGTTTCTATGCTTAAGGGAGCTTTAAGTGCAGGGGGTACTAGCTATTCACTTAATCATCAAGGCAGCAGTATTTGCTTACATCTTACATGTGATCCTCCTGCAGATGGTTATTTAAATTTTCTTTATTCATATCTCACTAACCAATCAAAAGCTTAACTGTGGGGAAAAAAAATAACTGTGCAATGAGCTTTGAACAAAATGTCTCACTAAGATCTGAATCACTAGGTGTACTGTGATTTCATAAAGGCCATTGCAGTGGCACAGATAAGCCTCCAAATCTTTGAAGGCAGAGAAAGCATCAAATATTAGTGGAGAATGGGAACTGAAGTACCCATATTTAAAAGCAAGGACAAAAATGATCTGGGCAAGTGTAAGCCTATTAGTCTGACCTCTTCAGTTTGCAAGAGCTTTGAAAGCTTTAAAGCAAAAGATAAATTAAAGACAGGGAAGTAAACAGAACATAGGATAAAATAAGCAGTGGTAGCTCTTGCCAGACTAACTTGACAGCTCTTTTTGATAACTCATTTTCCAGACAAAGAAATGAAGTAGATATAATTTGTCTGGGTTTAGATATAGCATTTTCCACAGTGTCACTACAGAACTTCTAAGCTGAAGACACTGTGGATTACAAGAACTGAAAGGTGAATCCAGGTGCAGTAACAGCATGTAGTAGTGAAAGGGAGTATCAGGGATTAATATCATTTCTGCTACAGGTTGGGAACTTATTATCTGAAACAACATATGTAAAAACAATGCATTTTTTTAAGCTGATCACCAAGAGTACATCAATATCAATATGACACAAGACTGCTGTGAAAAACGCAAATCCTATACATTATTAAATTTTATATTTCTAATAAAGACATAGAAGGACAAGTATAAAGTTCTTAAACTATCATTCAGAAAAATCTATACAATTCAGGCCAGTCATCTCTATGAAAGTGAAACTGAACCCACAAAAAATATGGAGATGGTCTTCCAGTCAGAGGATTAAAATCTGTACCACAGGAGGAGTTTCAAAGAGCTTGGCTTGTGAAGCAAAGGAAAGGCTAAAGGGAAACCGAGAAATCAGAAGGAAATAAACATAGCACAGGCAAAAAAAATCCAGAAGAAATGTATTAGATGATATCTTCCCAGCAGGCAGGATCAGGACACATAGCTCAGTGATTCCAGAGCCTTGTCTCTATATCAATACTATGATTCCTTTCTTGTACTCTAGTCCAGAAACACAAGAACTAGTTTTTTTCATGTAGAAAACTATAAGCAAGTTCTTTGCAAGTTCATTAGTGAAGTGATTTCTTCCATGTCATTTCATTCTCCTAAGAAAAACTCCTAATGCTGTTGTATTTTGCAGTAAAAGAGTATTCTCACTAATTACCTGAACCCACGTTGTTCTCCTTCCAAATACTAACCATACTGATGAACATTTGATTAAGACAAATATTTCTTCTTATTGTTTTAATATCTTAATGGCATAATTGCCATCTCTGTGTCATAAAGTTTAGGGTGACCCAAAAAATCACAGTACTGTACTATCCTGATGGCTTATTCAGTACCAAAACTACTGTTTGACTAACTTGAGTAAGTTAAAGTCAAACTGTTGAGCATGGGTGACAGTTCCGTAATTAAGACTCCCTCACTTGATTTAGAACTCACTCTCTTTTCTATCACTTATGTTTTAAATTTAAAATACTGATATTGTCATCCTGTTTTTAACAATGACAACCTGGAAATGTAAAACTGACAGGCATAACAATTGTGGAGATATGAAGAAGTCTTGTTTCCCACAAGAGCAGAAACCAAGAACATGTAGAAAATATGTAGATAATGTAGAGATGTAGAACCTAAAAATTATATACTTTCAAATGCAAGGATTTTTAGACAACAGAAGAAACCATACCATAAGAAGTATTTTGAATGTGCAGATACAGGAATTTAAAAGTCTCCGTTGTTATTAGATCTATTTAAATTGACTACTATCTTAAACATAATGTCTTTTAATCAATAGTGGAGGATTGATTCTGGGATTCTTACGTGGATATGAGTATATCCATCATAATATTACACAATCTTGTAATTACACAATCAGACCTGAAATTTGTATGTTCAGATTTTTTGCATGAATATCCAACTGAAAGTTAAATTTTGTTTTTCCAAATGATTCTTCTGGCAAATAGCACTATGCCAGACCTCTGCAGATGAACAGGGAAGCAGAACTCAGACTAAGTTCTCCCCTGCTATTTTCATGACAATTATATCTGTCAATAGGCATAGAGCACTTCTGACAAATAACAGTAGGTCTGAGCCTAATATATGTTTCATACCTGACTCCTACATATTTAGGGCCATACTTGAAAGTAAGGGTTCAAGTGTAAATAAAACTGACAGGTTGCTCAAATCACATAAAACTATGAAGCTTGCTTGTGTAATGACCAAAATATCTCTAACAGCTGACATAATACACAAAGAAGACAGGAGAGTTGTCAACTGGGAGTAAACCTAGTTGAAACGCCGTTGGAACATGTTCCTTCACTTTTTTATGTGAAGTTCTAAACAGATGCCCATTTGTCACAACCACCACAGGCACCACTTTCAAAGAAAAAAAATGAGATCAAAGTTAGACCACACTCTTCCAAAATATGGATCTGGTACATAATGCAAATCTCTACTCCTGAGCACATGCATAGAAAAAGACTTTTTTGACTCAGAGATGTTAAAGAAAGGCATCAAGGCTGCACAAACAACCTTCAGCTCCAGCCAGGAAGTAGAACATAAAGTCCAGCAGGTAATACAATATCTTGTACTCAGCAGAGGTATGCCTGCACAGAAGAAAATATGAATTTTCTACTCATAGAAATGAAAAAAGGGGTTTTTTCTCTCTGCACAGGGGTTTATCAAGTATTAGTGGGGTTCTGGCCTAGGCACTTTATCTAATCTGTTGCATAGACTATAATAACTAATGCTATCTTTAGAATCATCCAATATGCTAGACAATTCTGACTCTCAGTCTCTACTTCCTTGTCAGTATTCTAGAACAATAATATATTATTAATACCAGTTGATACGGGAAACAGAAAATTCAGGGTATTCTTGTGATGGCTAGCTGGAAAAGAATTCAAGCCAGGTCATTGCTAATGATAACTGAAATATCTAAGTGACAATTTTCCTTGAAAAATCGAATCAATTTCCTATCCCCTTTACAAATATTCTCTTTTGAAGGGTAACAGCACCTATGTAAGAGTCATATGGACCTTCAACCCTGATTTTCATCCAAGTGAGTCTACCTCAAGAAATAATGCACTCTTTGGGGCACGTGCTGTGCCTGCCTTGGAATGGCATTTCAATATGGCCAGGAGCTCATTAAATAACCCGTCATTACCAGCACTTCTTAAAAGTTCTATACCCAGCTTCCTGCTGCATGATATGTAGTTAGAGATTTGTAGGTAGAGTACAACAGGAGAATGAATGACAAAACAAATCAATAAACAAGTGTTTATTATTGTTATTGTAAATAACAAAGTGTTTTGTTTCTCTAGTTCCTTGGATTCTTACAAGGTGCATTTATGTCAGCATTTCAATTTAAAGCTGGATGTCAATTTTCAAACAAATTTTCCCATTTTCTCCATTTACTGTGGTCTGGATCACATCATGGAATAATTCTGGAATGATTCACAGCAAATTAATCCCCTTTAGATGAAAATTAAGCAAAAGATGAGCCCAAGAGTGCACCTAATGCATTCCTACAGTTTAGTGTTCCATTCGGAACCCAAGGGCTAGTCAAAAACAACCTCCACTAAATTAATACAATGTGGACATCATGCCCCCAGCAACAATAGTCTGGGTTTACAAAATCACTTCTGTAGGAATAAACTGTTTGCTAATGTAGATGCAACCCTATAATCTCATGAGGAAGGAGATAATTATTATAATTATTTTATACTTGGATGAGATGCCCTTTTGGTTGAGATTAATCTGAAAAGCCTTTTCAGATCCTCAGAAAACCTCAATGTTGAAAGAGCCCTGCCACTCAAGAGGCCCTCAAACAAGTTCTGATCTGCATTTTAGGGCCATTATTCCTACTGTGACACCATAGCAAAGGGAAAAGACAGCTTGTGTACCAAAGTCAGGGAACAGTTACCTGCAGTACATCCCCCTAATTTAGGGCATAGAATTCAGAATAAATTACTTCAAATTACCCAGTGAATTGTTCTCTTTTGTGAAACAGCAAAACCCTTGCCTTTTAATGCAATTAATGACAAGAGCCTTTTTGTCTTTTTTTTCACAGAGAGTATTACCTAACCTACAAGCAAATCTATGTTAAGAAAAGCACAACTCATTGTAAAACTGCCAAACTGGATGCTTTACTGTCTCCACACCTGCCATTTTCAGCCATCAGATTATTGACAGTTTTTCTCTGAGTCTGGTGGCAAAGCTACCAATAGAGACACTGCTAACATGAGGAGGTTGATCCTTTTAGGAGAATAATACCGAAAATGATATGCTAAAATGGAAAGCCAGAAATTACTCACTGGCAGTGGGACAACACTAGCCAGCAAGGGCCTGCTCTGCTCACCACCTACATCTGCCAGCCCAGAGGGAAGGCACTGGCTTCATGTTGCCCTGGCAGACAGGACTTGAGTAAAGGACCAAGCCTAAGTACACTTCAGCTGACTTTATCAATAAAACATTAGGGTCATTATTCATAATTAGAATCAAAATCCCTTTATTTTAGCCTGACAATGTGAAATGCCCTTGATTTAGAAATTTATAAGAGTGAAATTCTTTGAATAAAGATGATTTTTCTTCCTATTTCAGACTTGGCACAGAGAATGTTACCATATTTACAACCAGTCCAAATGTTTCTAATAAATTCTGCATTTGCATTCTTATGCATGTTTAGTGGAACAACAAAAAATTATTTACTGTTATTTGCATATTATTATTAAAGAGAGCTCTGTCGTTATACTTTCATAACAATTACGTTAGCAGCACCAGTATTAGAGACAAGGATATTCAGAAGTTCATGCATGTTGTTTCTAAACAAGAGGTTACAGTCAGTGTTTGCAATATTCATGATTAAAGAGAGGGTTGGTTTTTTCCTTTTCATTCTTCATTTTATAATAATTAATTGGAACTGTATAGGAACTTGACCAAGTACTCTCTAATTTGCTGCCAGTAATAATCTAAATTTAGTAACACACAAGAGCAGTACAGTCAACTAGGATTCTTTTAGTGCCATCTCAAAAAGGCATTTGATGTAAGTCCATTAATAAAAGAGCATTTCTCTCTAAATGTGCAAGACCTGAAAGAGGTCTTTAGGTAAGAAATAGATTAGCTAGTATGACATAGGAATGGCCATAAATGAAAGACATTAGAAAATTACCAAAACTTCTAAAGATAAATGGTGAGATAGAAAGGTTTAGAAAGCTGTTTCAATGGAATGATGGCTGCATTTTAATAAGGGAATGTTATATTTTGCAAGAGCACAGCTATAATACCATTCATATATTACTTACTAAGAAAAAATGGTATAATAATATTTCCATATAATTTCTGTCACAAATATAGCTATTGCAGTGCCATCACCATTAAAGGAAATTATTAAGAGTTTGCCAGACTTGCAGGAAACTACATTGTGATACTGAGATCAGCAGTTCATCATATATTCCTTTAATTTCAGAAAATCACCACAGCTTTCAAAATTTAAAGAGAAGCAAAATGCAATCTAAGCCAAAGTGTATTTCCTTCTGCATTCATTTATTTTATTTCATTTTAACAGCTATCTGCCTCACATTTCCCAGAATCCTAGCCCTTTAAAGGTGAAAGCTCTTCTTACAATACTGATTCAAGAAAGGACATTCTCTGCTTTTATATTGCTCCTTTTTTATATGCAGTTGCAGCTGCTAACAATGGGCCTCCGTTTCATTTGCACAGTGAAGGAAGCACAGTTTCCCTTCTGTTTCTCTGTAGTCTTTGATATTTAGTGTCACTTTGAAAGCTCCCAAAGTCCAATAATTAGACAAGAACTTCAATTGTAATTATCCTTTGCAGTTTCACAGAAAATGGGATTTCTAAAGGCAATGAAACAAAAGGATCTGTTTTCATAAAGCCTTAAGAACTTTAAAAAGATGAACCTAAATTTCCAGATAATCCAATTTGGCAAGTATTGCCAAATTTTTGGTTTGGACATAATCAGTGGAGTCACATATTTATTTTATGCTTCTTTTTCCAAATTATCTACAGATACTGTAGGGAAATTTAGTCTTGATTGCTATATTAAGTATAACAAATTCACTTGTATCACTTTTGTTCATATTTCATTAATATAAATGCTGAACCAGGAATATAAACAATTTGCAGAAAATAAGTCACAAATTCTGGAAAAGGGAATTCTCCTGTAATTTCGTTCTGTAAGCTTTGAAATGTCAGAAAAAATAAAATTGATATTTCAAGGTCAAGGTATGTTAGTGGTTTAAAATATACTACTTCAATGATGAAAATTACTTACCACAGGAATGCATATATTTAACAAAAATTACTAAAATAAAGAGAAGTAAAAGTCTATTAATTAAGACAGATCCTTCTTGTTTGGATTTTTTCTGTTTCTTTTAACAGGTAATAGTATGTGCCCCTTCCTTTTTTACTGCTATCACAGCAATACACATTTGATTTTCACTGTCTAACCCGAATGCTGCTAAATCTCTGTGAATGGGAAGAATGGGGATAAATTCACATCTCAGAAATAAATCTGGAAACAAGAAGAGCCATGAATCTGTAAAGATACTGTCTTCAGGTATTTCCAGTGGCTGTCTTGGTCCTGTATGTCCAGTCTAATAAATTTTATTCGATGGTGGCAATTCATGTTTCTTCAACAGAAAAAGGAGGACTAAAATCCAGTTAAAAGAAAGTGTCTAGTTGAAAGACTCTCTGTACACTGAGTGTCTGTGCACTATACACAGTGTCCTTTCCAATACTGTGTTTCCACTGTATTTCACCTAAGATAGCATAGGGCTTATGAAACTAAACTGTATGCCATGACCTCAAAGTTTAGCAGTCATCTCAAACTATTCGTCATCTCATTAACTGCAAGATATGCAAAGTATTTATGTGAACAAGCAATGGACTGAAGTGGGAAAGCAAGCACCCAATATGTATTGTTCCCATAAATATAAAGCACTATATATTTCCAGTTCACTGTCAACCAGATTAAGCTCATCAAATACCAATTCTTTGCTCAGCTATAATGAAAATCTTTTACGTGAGGTAAAAGGCAAACGGGACATTTCTCATGATGGCTGTAACTCAGAAATACTCATCTAAAGGCAGTATAAGAAAAAAAGTTAGGCTGTGAGCCTCAACATAAGGGTGTTTTTTTTTTCTATTCTTACCTGTTCCTCAAAGTATGATATTTGTCAAATACTAATTAAAAATGAAAATGCTATGTTTTAGTATCACTTGAGTGATGCCAGTAGGTATATATGCATTAATAATCTGAAAAGCAGGGATGATGAGATGAAGCCCACTCAATGGAGTCCTTTACTTATCCAGCAAGAGTATATTAAACAGCTGCCATTTCTTCTTACCACACAGTTATGACAATTATTTCCTCCTGGTAGGAGCAGCACCAATTGCACACTTATGCCAGATACTGAAGTGTCTTTGAGAGCACTTTGTTCACTCTAATCTTCTGACATGCAGCATTCTCCACTCAAATTATTGTTCACAGAATACTCCAAGGCACTGGTTCTGGAAATAGAACACCTAAAAGAGATTTAGAAACAAGTCTATTCTTTGACATAATTTTCAAGACTATCTAAAGTCCTGACATACCCTTAAAAGGTATTCTGAGTTTGTTAGCTTTCTTTATTACTGGAAAGAGCAGAAATGACATTTCACCCAGAAAAGATTTTGATTTCATTATTTCAAAAACTGAAACAGTAGTCTACTATGTTCTTGTCTAGGCTTTAATCTCTCTAATATTAGAGAACTGCTAAAATTTCTGCATTTTTTGCTGTCCTCTAAAAAGGATTTTTTAAAACATAAACACAAAACCCAGAAAAATAATCTGAATATAAGAGTCCATAATACACAGATTTATATGCTTTACAGCTTTTTAAACCCTTGAAATAAGAACTTTGCTTTTCCAATAAGAATTTAACTCCTGTTGCTTTAAAATCCACGACTAAAATTGTATTCCAGTTGAGAGGGTTTGACGAGTATCAAGAGTTTTGATTAACCTGGTAGCCAGATGGTGACTCTTGGTCTGAGGTTTGGTGTAACTTAGCTGGAGTTTAGCTTTTGTTCTTAATAGGTATGGCAAATATTGTATCCTGCCACTACTATATTTTAGCATATTTAATTGCCAAGTTCACAAGAAACCAACCCACTGCTTTTCCCAAACAGATGGTGGAAGTTGATTTTAAAACTGTAGTGAGACTTGTTTTCCAAAATGCTTGCCTAGCTTTATGAAGTCTAATTGCTGTTTGGTATGCACAGGAATATCAGCTCATGAGCGTGTATGCAGTTAGGGCCAAGTATGCAAGGTGTTGAGCTCTCTAGCCTGGAACTCTGCACTGGGAAAATTTTTTGTATTTACAACCCAGCACATGTTCCAGTTTCTGTGAAACTGGGGCTACACCTTCAGTTCCAGGGAGACACAAGATCTTAATAAGCACTGGTGTCCATTTTGGACATTATTTACACTTCTGTTATATACCTACTCTTAGATTAGTTTTAAACATGCGCCATTTACAGCTGTGCAAGTCAGATAGGCATATAATAAAAACTAATTTTTAAATTAATTCTACTTTAACTTTCAAGCTAAATCTATGAGTACTGCAAAATCAAAAGTGATCTAGAATGATGGTATAAAAATTAATAGTTTAAATGAACTCTTCTTGGCAAATAAAAAATATGAAAAAAAGAGTAGGTAACATAAGTCAGAAATGTAGGTCCTAATATCTCACAACAGCCTTTGAAGTTAAAATCTGGATCTGAACCCAAAGTCTACCTGCAATATTTGAGAATAACTTGTGTGCAAATAAGAAAAAACAAAAAAAAAAAGACACTAGAAAGCAGTTAAACCCCTCTTGACAACCCCCACACAGCAGAGGAGTACAGCTGGGCCATGAGCTGGGGCAGCCTGTCTGCCCCAATGACCTCAGGGCTGTCTCGCAGCAAGGGGAGCTCCTGCCCCACCACCAGCAGCAGCCACAGCCCATGAAGAGTGCTCTGCTGGAAAACAACTGCCAGAAGCAAAGTGCACTGCCAACAGCCTCCTAAACTGCCTCTTACCTCAAAGGACTTGGCCCATATATTTTATAAGAGAAGGTATTAAATACAATTGTTTCACATAAGTACAATCCCATTCACACTGAAGCCACCATAAATGCCCACAGCTTTTGCACTGTGCTCAGTGCAGTACTAACTCCAGCAGCAGATGTCCAGAAAAATAAACAAAAGCTACAGCAAATACTGTCCAACTAACATGAAATCCTACCAACAACTGAACCATCAAATTAGCAGGTCGTTGATATTAATTGGGATCTTTGAATACTGCAAAATATTATTCATTTGTACAGTGAAAGTCTGGTTCCTTACATTGTTACACAAAGACTGGGATAGAATAAATATAATGCATTAATGAATAATATGAGAGAATGAATAGTATGCATTATGCTGTGGGAAGATAATGATGTGCCATTAAATAGATCAGCTATTATGCTTCCTAGATTTCAATAATGGAGTTAAGGAAGAGCAAATAGGGCAAAAAGAAGGAGTGAAAGAAATGTAATGTTGCTATTAAAAAAGTGTGCCTAAGGACCTTATGTGTATACTCCCTCACAATTTAATCTGATTAACAAAATGTTAATAATTTTCAGCTCAGTACTACTTACGGGAGGGAAGAAAAAGAAGTTTTCATCTTATATAAGATTTTCTATAGAATACTTCTCAGCTCAAGATAGCTAACAAGTCAGCTATTAGAGAGCCTGCATAATTTTATGACGCAAAGTAGGGCTTATCACACACTTCACATCTAGACTGTAATGTAAAAAATTGTATCCAGTTGCGGGGTTTGACTGACTGGAACTAAACATGGTGGGAATAACATGCACATTCTTTTCCAAATGCAAGAAGAAAGGATGTTCTCATTAAAATGATTTGCTGATATGATTTAAAACAATTTATTTAATCTTCACCTTTTTTATGTAAATATCCTTCAACTGAGAATTTAAAAAGTATAATTTAAAATAGACTTTGTAAGTATAATGAGATGTTCTGTCAGATGGGAAGACAAATTAAAAGTGCAATTCACACTGTTACAGCAGCACTGCCACCACGGAGCTACTAATCTTTTGCACAATGCTCACAGTAGAATGTACTCCAGTCTCTGTAGGGCACGTGATTATAGACTTGCAGGGAGACTGGGATTTAAATTATTCATCTATGCGGATTTCCTTTTGCAGAAAAATTAGTGTGCCACATACATAGCAAAAGTGTTAATTCTTGCCCTTTTGCAAATTAACTGCCTGGTAACAGCATCTGCTATTATGGGCTAGTTTCCCATGCAGTTACAATAGCAATATTCTTTCAAACTGAAAGCTGTATACAAAATAATGTTGAATATCCTCACAGCCAATTACATGTCCAGAATGCATGAGGACCTGTAAGTGCAAACAGCCATGCACAAGCCTGTCAAAGACTTGATGAATGCCAGAATATGGCCACAACCTCTATGTCCAGAGAAAAATTTCATCCTAACTACAGTACGCCTTTACATATGAACATCCAGAGGAAATAGGATATCAAAATAATTTTTCTGAAAAAGACTTGCAGTTTTCAAGACTGACAGGTATGGATTTCCAGTGAAGTGGTATGTGATTTGGTCCACCTATTAACCACAGAACAGTATGAGCTCATTATTTACAAAATCAAACTTCACTGACATCTAGTATTTATTAAACTTCCACACAAGTGGTACCTGGTCCATTTGGGCAGCAGAAGTCAGCAACATTTGTGATGTGTCAGATAAATCAGCATCTCAATGGAGCAATACCAGAAGTTGGTTTCTTCTGCGTTTGAGGGAACTGTCATAAAACTTATGACCCTCACCTATGAGATAGATTTAAATAACCTATTCCTAGCAGCTTCACTGAAGGTATTCATTGGACACAAAGATAAGCAGATGCCTAAAGTTTGGCCATTATAAAAAAAAGGCAGAACAAATTAGTGAAAGGAATGTCTTGGCTCTTTTCTTTGTGCCTAGAATGGTACTTTGGACTTGTGGCTCAAAAATTGTAATCGACAAGAAAATATTAAAAAAAAGTAAAGGTTTCACAGAGAAACACTTTTGCAAGTTACTTCGAAAAAAAAAAAAAAGGAAACATCCTTGATTTTAATACATAATTTAATTTACTGCTTGTGCCTTAGGAATGAAACAGTCAAAAGTAAGAACCAGTATCAAGAAGGAAAGTATCAAAGTCGGTGAAATCTGGGTGAACCACCAACATTAAAAATAATCAAGACACTGCCTAAATAATTAGGTGCAAAGAAATGCATACAGGTTGATACTGGGCCAAACAACACCATCTCCAGTTCAAAATGTGAAATGTTTACCTGTGAAGCCTGCAAATAAACAAAAACATAACTTCTGCCTGGACTTCAGTTACACAGAAATCAAAGCTGTCCATAATGAGACAAGACATGGAAATTTGTCCATTATGTCAGATTTCAGTTCACAGTTCTCAGAACTCACATGACAATATTTTGGTCTTACAGAACAAATTGCATTCTCATTTTAATATAGCTCTTTAGTAACCCTGCAACGGAACTTTAATGCATGTGGACCCATCCTCTGTCTGGCCAGTAAATCCAAACATTTCAGTAGTCTTGACCATTCTCTCCAGGAAGACCAAAATTATTATGTACAAAAAAAATTTAGGAAGACAATGCAGTGTCCCCAGAAATGAAGTTATATCGAGTCAGCCTCCTCTCCTGTCATCAGAAGGACACTCAGAGAATATGCAGACCAGCCAGGACTCTTGTCTTTTTCTCATGGATATCAATGGAGGCAGCCTGGCACATAATACTGTATTTCCCACAATAATGATCCCAATACAAATGCTTACAGCTCAAGTGGATCTGTATACAGGAGCTGAAAATATAATTTGGCACACAAACCAGACATTTCTAGAGGAAAACTTTGCTGACTTACTCATTGCTTTTCTTAAATGATTTTTAATTTTTGCAAATATGTTCAGGATACTGAAGAAAGATGTTTTTACTCTATAACACATCTGATCTTAATCCCTAAACTAGTAAAATATCACTGGTTCTACTGTGACAGAAAACATGAGGGGTAAAATGCCACCATCAGCAAGTTTTACAGACTGAGCTACTCTGCCCAGGAATATACACTTGAACCTAATCCAAGAGGAAAAATGCACTGCAATACTCTTCCAAGTTTTTAGTCCAGATAACACTGTAATTTAAAAATACATCAGGTTTTATTATCTATAAGAGGTTTATTTGTTACTATGAATAATTCTGGCTTTTTTCAAGAACAGTATTCAATTAATTCACCTTCCCTCTCACTTTGTGACAGCAGCAAACAAAATAGCACCTACATGGAAATCAGTCCTGATTCCTAGTTATTTTATGACAGTTTGTAGTACTGACAGCTGCAGATGCAATTTTTATTCCAGTTAGGTTTCAGGTGTGAAGTTGAGCATCTTTTTTCACCAGTATGTATGACCTGAAAATTTGATTCTGAAACTATTATTAAGCAAAAACAATTCACAGAACCATAGAATGGTTTGGGTTGGACCTTCAACATCTAGTTCCAACCTCCTGCCCTGGGCAGGGACACCTTCCATACACCAGTTTCCTTCAAGCCCCATGCAACCTGACCTTCAATATTTATAGGGGCCACTATAAGCACTTCTCTGGACAATCTATTCCATAGTCTCATCACCTTCAGAGTAAAAAATTTCTTCCTAATAACTAATCTAAACCTTTTCTCTGTCAGTTTAAAGCCATTCCCTCTTGTACTATCACACTATATGCCCTTGTAAAAAAAACGTGCCCACAGTGATGGGACAAAAAGGGTAATTCTAAGTAATATTCAGGGAAGTCTCTTTCACATAATCTTCCTTACAAAATTTCTACTCAGATTATTCTAACTAACTGCACATAGATACTGATAGCATATTTCACTACTAGTGGACAGAACACAACATAGTGATGATGACCTGAAACATTTCTCCTGAAAGTTTAGATATCCTTCCAGGAGAGGTCCAGAATGCCAATGCTTTGTACACATGTAAGCATAAAAGAAGTAAATCCTTTTATTTAAATACAATTGGGTTTAAACATAATCTTTCCCTTTTAAATGCCATTTATTTCCAAAAATGTATTTGGGTCTTTATTCCTTCAATTAAAAAGTAATATAGTAAAAGCACTGCTGAAGGATCAGTTAGGAAAAGATAATTATCTTTCCTACTATCTTACTCATATATCTGAAACTAAAAATCCCAGTACTTGTGACAGTCCTGTACAATGTAGGTAATGGAGCAGCCAGCCTAAATACAGCTCCATGCCACTGCAGCTGGATTGTTTCCATTACTCCAGTTAGTTTATTTAGCAGGAGATTAAGAACTTCAGCAGTGCACAAAGAAGACTGAAGGCCAAGTCCCTTGGTAACTTTAAAGAATGTCCAAGCACAGAGGAAATTCCTTGCAGATAAAGTACAGCCTATAAACTTTCCAATTTTTCTATTCCATTCCTTTCCTCAAAGGGAAAAGAGGGCTGAGCCTGGATAATAACATTGTTCTTTCAGCATAATTACCCAGCTTTGTCACTGCTTCACACATAATTAAGTATTAATATTACCCTATAAGTAAACAATACATACATGATATCTCTGCAATGGGCAAGAAAGCATTGCCTTGTACACATTCTGTTCACTGGAGTAAAATTGAAAATTGCATGCTGAATCAGGAGCCATATTATACTGTCAGATATTTTTTATTAAAATGAATTTGTTTGCTCTTTGGTACAATGAACCATTAAAGAATAATTTGCACAATGCTAGAAGTATTCATTATTGCAGGGATTCCTATACAGCGAACAGTGTGGCTGAATACATGAATTGTCACATAAAGGAAGATACTGGACACAAGACTGCTGTAAGGAAACATCATTACATGTGTGACCATACTGTAAAACTGCCTGTGATAGCTTAACCCTAACCAGCAGATCAGCACCACCCAGGTCACTCTCTCCCTCCAGAAGGATAAGGACTCTTCATCCAGAAGGATAAGAGAATCAGATGCGTAAAAGGGAGAAAACTCATGGCCTGAGATAGAAGAAGTTTAATAGGTAAAGGAAAAGCCATACACTCAAGAAAATCAAAACAAAGAGCTAATTCCCTACTTCACTACTTGGTCAGGCAGGTGTTCAGCAATCTTCAGGCAAGCAGAGCTCCATCACATAATGGTGACTTGGGGAGACAAATGCTTTCACTCTGAAAGCCCCCCTTGTTCTTTCTTTCCCCCAGCTTTTATTGTTGAACACAACACTGGTCTGCACTGTACCTTTGGTCAGCTGGGGTCAGCTGTGTCCCCTCCCAGCTTCCTGTGCATCCCAAGCCAGCGCACTGACAGAGCAGCAGGACAGGCCAAAAGCACTGTCACCCTGATGCTGTGACAGTGCTGCTCAGCAGTACCTAAAACATGTCTGTTCTCAGCACAGAGAAAAAACATTTGCAAGGAATATGGGCACTGTTTTAGATGTTCTTTGCTTAAGTGCTGATGACTGCATCAGGATCAGCATTGATGACTGCAAAAGGCTGTTTAGAATGAGATCTTTCATGTTCATTTGTGGATTCTGGGATAAGTCAACTTTAGAACTGCTCGGTTTGACCTCTGTCCTGTTTTTTAAAAATCACTGATCCCAGAACAGAGTTCAAACAGTATGGCTTCTCATACAGCAGACAGCAGTGCATGGACTCATGGGTATTATGCTGTACAAAGACCACAGAAATATTAACTATGAATGCCTTATTTTCCATAATTTGGTTTCATCACTTTCAGAAACTCTCCGTGTTTGCCTTTCAAAATATCCTATAGTGATAAATTTTAGAATTTACTTTTCAGTTGTAGGAAAAAGCACTTCCATTTATTTGTCTTAAACTGCTCAAGATGTTGGTCCTTAGTGACATTGCAACAAGAAAGAATGATCATTATGATTTGTACATATTTTCACATTTCATTGCAGCTGTCTATTTTTCAAAGGAAAGAGTCCTAGTTGCCATTGTCTTTCTAATAACACAGGTGCTCCATGCCTGATTCATATCCAGTTAAATTCCCTGTACCCTTCCTAGTTCTTCTACACCTGTCTGTGATAGAATGAGTTAATCTTGTATGTAGAAAAAAAAAAAAAAAAAAAGTGTGCAGCACGCAATTCTATTTAAGTTCTGGTGTTTGTTTTCAAAGATTTACCTTTACATTTTCAATACTCACTTCTCTTTTTCAGTCTTTACCATTGAGGTGACATTCTGTATAAAATATCTGCTGTGAATCTAATATTGCTAAATTATAATACCAATGGAAATTTTGAGGTCATTATTCTGTATGTGTAGTTAAGACCATTTCCTCTGCATGCATCACTTGGTATTTATTGACACCGAGTTTAATTTGCCATTTTATTACCCAGTAACCCTGTATTGTACCATCTGAATCTCATCACAGACTGTTTTAAATACTAGGCATTACTTTGTTTTGTCTGCAAACTTTGTTGCTATAATGCTCATCTCATTTTCTGAATAATTTATGAGTCTGTGATATTTAAATTTATGAATATGTTGAACAGCCCAGGCTCAGCACAGATTTCTGCAGGATTTTATTTGTAACTACACTGCATTGTAAGAACAAACCACTGATTTCTATCTAGCAATCTTTTAATAAGGTGGCAATATGGGTCTTTTTTACAGGAATTTGTTATAATCTCTTTCACAGTTCTAACTAGATTGTATCATCCACATTATTCTTAGCCAGTGTTTACTGAAAAAGAACTCATAAAGAACTCTAGATTTTTGATTCATGACATCCCTCTAGTTTCCAAGCCACATTAGTGCTTACTGCATCAATCTATCTATGCATCCACCAACTTTGCTCTTTATAATAATGTCTATGAAATAGTTTAATACAAACTTCAAATTTACTGGTGTGTAATTCTCATCCTGAGAATCCCCATTTTAAACACAAGCATCATATCCTACTCATTCAAAATTGTAGGTTGCTTATTACTATTAGCAGGCTGCAAGTTTTATATTTAAGTTCCTTGGAACATTTGGATGTAAATTATCAGATCATGGTGAACTGTTACTATTTATTTTATTGACCTGTTAAAAATGTCTTCTATTGACATTTTAATTTGAGAAGGTTCCTCATATATATCATTCATAAACAATGACTCTGAAGAAGGTATTTTCTTAGCCTTCTCTGTATAATACATGCACACAATAAATAATAAATGCACACAACTAATAAGATTTTCTGCAAAATGTCCTTATTACACTCAGTGTCTTTGATTATCTCCTTATTTTCAGCATTTTCTTGCAAATTTCCCGTTTCTGCTGGGGTGGGTGCGGTGAGGGGAGGTGTCTGTTAATTGTAGGTTTCCCTTAGCAAGTTGTCCCTCAAAAAGTTTTTGTCTCACTGCAATTTTACATTTGAGCTGCAAATTTTACATTTATTTCCTCAATTGAATGCTATTCTGTGAGTTCTAACAGTTTCTCTCTGGTTCTTATTTAAAACGTTTTCAGTATTTTGAAAGTATTTTACAATTAGCCCTTAAGTTTATGGTTTATTTAAATGTATCAAATTTACATACAAGCATTTTTATCCATGTTACTACTTTCTTAAAACAGTTTCTTTATGCTTCATCTTTCACAATCCACTTTTTTAGTGTTTATAGTTTCACTGGAGTTTTTTAGATTTCTTTTGTACAACATATTTGGAGGCAATGGAAATGTCTAGACATTATTGTGTTTCCTGCTCTAGTCTCTGGTTATTCATCTGGGGAATCTTCATTTACTATCTCTTTCAGTAAAGGAATTACAGGTATCTATGTGAAATTTCAAAATAGAAACTTGACAACAAGCAATGGAAAGGACAGTTTTCATGCAATATTTCTTCAGACTATGGAGTTCATTGTCAGATTTAGGCTGTGTTCAGTAAGACAATGTAATAAACATTTCCCTAGGCATGCCATAGCAACCTCCATAAAAATCTGTGATTTATTTTAACAGATACCATATATGACTTAATACTCCCACCAACCACCATTGTGTCTTAGCATGTCATTCCTATTTAGCTTCCACTCTACCAATGCATGTTTCCCTCATTATCTTCTCTCCATATAACTCCAGAGATGCCTTTCAGTCCAATAAAATTTAAAGCTATCCATTTTCATTTCTAAATTTGAGATTTAGGCTTGAAATGCTGAGATGGAACTGGACATAGAAGACACACAGGAAGTTATATGGAATACCACTGTATTGATGGTAGGAAAAAACATTAACTAGGAAAATGTGTTTATGTGCAAGATACCAACTATGTCATAATAATTCCACGTGTGGATCTTCTCATCCTAAAACAAGAAAGACTCATTACAAAACAGTTTATTTCCAAAAGCTTGTGTACACATACATTACATTAATCAGAAGACTCTACCGCCAACACCTTTTAAGAAATCTCTCATCAGCTTAATTGTTCATTTTCTTAAGTCATATTCAGTGACAGCTGGTCTTACTTTTCTCTAAAAAGTCATATAAAATAAACACAATGTTGTTCATTTCATATGACTCTCTACCTACACTAGAAACAGACCGCTGTGTACTTCCAAAAAATTATCTGACTTCTCTTTCCAATTCAAATTCTGCAATAATAATTTATTTTTAATCTTACAACTGAATGGAAATCTCAAATGCAAATTGCAAACATAGATGTGATGAAGTGGTCAAACTGGAATTAATCAAATACAACAGTGAAATGGAAGGCAAATAACATGGAAGAGCATATATGGCCCTCAGGGATGTGGTCTAGTGGAGGACTTGGTAGGGCTGGGTTAATGTTAGACTTGGTGATCTCAGAGGTCTCTTCCAACCTAAACGATCTATCATTTCACACTGTCTCCCAGAAGCTGAGTAAAATATAAAATTATATACACACTTCATTGGCTTTCAGTTCTTAGTATGTGATATTACCATGTCAAACTTGTGCAGACATAGACAGACAGACAGACAGAAAGGCCTATAACTTTTCTTCAGTCCCGAAATTCTAGTCTACTATTAGTTGACAAGAGAATATGAAATCACAAGAAAATATTTCATCTTGTTTCTCTCCATAGGAACAAGGCAGAACAAAAGGAGAAGCAGGATGTCAGACCAAACATTCATATAACTCAGTATTCTGTCTTTGGCAATAATGAATAATGACAGCTAAGGAACAATATAAACTAAAGCACATAGTGGCATTGCCATTATAAAATCTGCTTTGCCCATGGAATACTCCAAGACAGAGCTGGTTAAATGCCTCTTTTTCAGGTTGAAGTACACTGGCACAGAAAGTCACTCTTCGTTTAAGGAGGCCATTACGCATCTTTCAAGAGTCACATCCTCTTCATATTTTCTAACAGTACCATATATACTGTATGGTTTCCAGGGCTAGAACCTAGAAGTGTGCCAATTACTAAGGACGAAGACAGGCCAGAGATTTGTACAATGACATAATGATGTTGCTTGCTTTGTTCTCTATACCTTTCCAGCACTTCTTTCCATTTTATTTGCAGCTTTTGTGCACTTTGAATCAGTGGTTGCTTCTAAGCACTGAGCTGACTTTATCATAGAATTATCTATTATAATTCTGAGATTTCTGCCCTGAGTGGAAAAAAATCATTCAGAGCCCATCATTAGGAATGCAATGTTAGCTTTTCTTCCCAATATGCATCACTATCAACCCTGAATTTCATCTGGCACTTTCTGACACCATCTCCTCTGTATTTTGAAATCTTTTGCAAATCTCATCACTTACTTTCCATTTTCACTTCACTGAATGGATTCAGTGTCAGCACACTTTGTCACCTTCCTATTCACCTCTTTTTCTAGACCATTTATGAACATCTTGAACAGATAAGTGTAGCACACTTTCTTCTGGACTCCACCAATCTTTTCCTACTAAAAAAAAAAGAATTATCATTATTATTTTTCCTAATATTTAACTATTAATTAGCCTAAGAGAAGAATTTCCCTCATGTCTCATTTAGCCTTATTTGTCACTATTTTAGATGGACAATCTTCTTAGAAACCTCTCTTCAGAATGCAAGTGAAAAATAGTTTGCATATATTTTCTGTTATTTTGATGAAAACACATTTATTTATTTATAATTTTCTGGTTTTGACCAAATTAATTTTCCGTTAAAATACATATGTTGTTGATTAAATACATTTTTAATAATTTTCATTTCTGCTTTCTGTTTGTTTGTTACCTCAATGATTTTCTGTTACAGTTCTGTGCATTGTGGCACAACAGTCTTCATTTGGCAAGGACCTTAACCTAATGTAAGTGGTTCTATTCAATTAAGATCTTTAAAAAGTACTTCACAAGAATGACTTTTTACAAATCAGGACAAGCGGTGAGGCAATTAAAACCAAAATATGAGGTTTGCTTGCACGGCAGTGGGTGGAAGTTCTGACTGCTTTCAGTTTCTACACACTGAAACAACCACGGTCTATACAGTATCACTGTTTTACAAGTTATTTACTGGTGAGATATTAGATCATAGTTCAGAAAGCCTTCTAAACTTTACCCAAAAAAAAATACATGTCATGGTCAAATCCTAGGACATCTAGAAGTACCAATTTTAGACCAAAGAATGCAAAACAGCTTACAAGCTTTATCTGTAGCTGAGTTAGCTAAGTTATAAAATCAGCAATATTCATGGTGCTGGCCTCTATAACAGGAAGCATATCCGGATTTTTTCCCCAGGATACTGCTGTAAGCTGAAGTTTACTGGAGAAAGTGCCAAGCTAGCAGAGGGTCACAGGATTCCAATACCAACAAGAATCAGAAAAATCAAAAGGTGTCACTAAGAAAGCAAGGCACCTTCACTTCATGAGAATCCAAGAAAATGCTGGACATGTAAAAGGATGCATAGAGCACAGCAGCTCAGGAAAAGAGACACAGACAGCAGTTATTCCCCTCTGGGCTCCTACCATGATAACCCTGCCTCTTTATGCATGGTGGATGCTGCTAGAATCACGCCTGCTAAAGTTTAAATATACCTATTATCTCCTAAAAATGGCAATTTTGCTATACAGGAAATCTGTCATTAACTATTATTTGCTTATGGGTCACTTAGCTGTGGAAAAACATATAATTTATATGTCTCTCTTCCCTGTCCCAAAATGTCATGTGTACTTCTCATGTTAGATACTCAAAATGTTATCCAGGTGCTACCAGTCAGTTTCCAAATTAACTCTCCATAATGAGATTATCATCTTATTCAATACCCACCCAAAACACTATTTACTACCTATCTTGACATTTCAAATTTTCCAAGCAGTGATACTCTTTTTTTTTTTTTTCCTTATTGTTTGGAATGGGCTGAATAAACCTTAATAGTAGATAAATTGTTTCTGAAATGCAAGAAATCTGCTTAATGAAATCTGCTTGAAGAAATCTGTTTAGCAATCTGCTAAAACTATCTGAAGCATAGGTTAATATTAGATGCTATGACTTATTTTTAGGCTGTTCTGTGCTGATTTGACTTTAATTCAGAGCAATTTTCTATATGAGTATGCTGGCACAATATGAACATGCCACAACACTAAAATATTTATATCACGAGATTTAGCTGAACTTTCAATGACCAATATTCTTCTAGAGTTTCTCAAAATAGTTTCATTTTTCCACTTTGTACTAGCCAGATGATTTCTACATCTTCTGCTTTTATATTTACCCCATCAAAACGGCCAAATATGGATGAATCATGAATGTTATACTTCTTTGTGCATTTACTTTCCAGATTAGCAGCTGAAGAAGGTTGTAAACTCTAGTGCTACATTTCATTAACAATATATCAATATAATTTGTAAAATGAGATGCAAGAGATTTCTCTGTTTCAGTCACTGAAGCATCACAACAGAAAGATATATTTGAAGTACAACTTTATATCTCTGCTTGGTCACAGCCTTTGTAATCCTAATCAATAAACAAATTGAGCTCAGTCAGCTTGTTCTCTTGCACTCTTCATGATGAGGCAAATATCTAACTTCAGCAATTCCTATTAGACAGTTCCTTCACAGTAAATTCGGGAGTTTTAGCAATAGAAATTATTCTGTAGTGCTTGAACAGCTACAGGGCAAACTAACCTTATCACTCAGTCCAGAACAGATAGTCTTTTCATCTAAAAAGGGAATCTGGAAGAACTGTTTTGTTTAACATCAATGTCCAAGCTTCCTTTTGCTTTCCTGTGGTTGTGCCTTTTTTGCTGCTTTCAGATCCCAGAAGCTAAACATTCTCAAAAATAAAAACCAAACCCTTCAAACCAGCAATCACCTTAACGGTTTGTTTTCTCAATATAAAAATGAAACATATACCCCTGGGTACTTTTTTTCAGAAAGACATGGTAGTAACTCATATGAACAACATCCAAAATTATGTAGACAGTGGAGACTGAGGGGGTACACTCAAAAAAAAAATGAAGGGGGGAAACATTTTTGGTGACATGGAACAGGACAAGGAGGAGACTTGTTTCCTTTCTGTTTCTCTTGTTTTCCAAAAGAACTGCAGCAAAGTAAACCAGAACTTCCATGTATCCGGCCAGCTTTAGAGAAGACAGAGAAAAATAAGGAATGAAAATAGGAGAACTCCTCAAATACCCAGATAAACCAGGATAGACTACACTGAAGCATAGAGAGAGAAGCATGGAGGGACAGGGTCTCAGGGACGAGGAGGCAAAAGGAGGTAATGCAGCAAGGAAAATTCAGAAAGTTTTGTCATGGATTGAAGGAAATTGTATGACTATATTTCAGTGTTCTGCCTTGTGCCAGTACTGCTTTTAGGCCCTGCACTGCTGAACACAGGGAACTCTCCCAAATGTAGACAGTAACCTGTGCAGATGCCTCAAAGCAACACGCCCCAGCATAAGCAACAACTCAATTCAAATGCATTTTGGACATTCAGATTTTCCAGGGCAGTCAAGCATGGAGCACATGACATTAGCTCAAAGTCTTCAACCCCGTATTTTCAATTCTGCCTCTGAGTATCCAACTGCTAATTTCAAACTTTTTAGTAGCTATTTGTTGTTTGAGTTGTAACTCTCTTGTCATACTTTTTTTCTTCCTCCTCTAAGGCAGTACATTTTCATAAGTTTCTAAGGCAATAAACATTTCCATTTTAACTTTTGGTTCAAACTTGAATGTAAAGTATAAAAATCTAGTAAAACTTTCATAAAATCTGTTAAAAGTGCCATAAAAACTCCCCAGGAAGGAAAATAAAATCCCACATAAAATAATTTTCATTTAAAATTATTTAAAGGTATGTGAAATCTCCTTTGATTATTTTCATTTAATATTCATGAGTGAAGTAAGAAAATTATACAAAACATTCTAAAAATAAGCAGAGTTTCAAGTAGGAAGATGATTTCTTATCCCAAATTGTGCAACATGACATGATCATTTTTGGTTCTTTTTCAGGTCCTGCAAAGGGTAAAGAGAATCATATAAATACATCCAAGTGTCAACTATGCCATCTCCCATTCTATTACTGTGCTGTAGCTTAAATATTTCACTGAAATTTAACATATTTTAAAAATTATAGCATCCTTTATGTTGGAATAGACATGTAAGATCAGAGTCCAGCCACAGAATGGACAAATCTCAATATGCATGATGAGGAGTAAGTTACTGTACAACATTTTAGAAGTGGTAAGATTCAATGATACTAGATGTTTAGTGGCTTTTAAAACTGAGTAGTTATAATTTAAAAAAAAAAAGAAAGGTAGTGTGAGGATTCGCATTTACTTGCAGATCAGTATAGTGGAGTGGACTAATGAAACACTTGCTTTCCTGAAAAATATTTAGAAATTCAAATGAAAAGCAAGATTAAAAAATTGTATTTAAATATGTTTCCATCATACAAATTTGAATAGGTGATTTAGGGAGAAAATCCTTTAGGCTTTGAATCACCACATTGTGCATAACAGCAGAAGAAATTTTGAATTCCCCTTTATGAGGAAAAAAGTTATTTTGAGCTTTCATTAAGAATTTTGTAGATTGATTTTGCCCTAAAGCACACAGAAATACGTACATAGCTTTATATCTATCAAATTACAAAACATGTTCTTCAGCTGATTTCAAGATGTAATTTTAAAAATAGTAATGATTTTCACTGTTAATGTTGTTGTAACCCTGCCCTGCAGATTCTATTTTATTTGTTCTAGTCTTTACTTTGCTAATATTGGGAATGAAAGTGCTAGTGAATAAAAGAAGAGAAAACAAAGATTCAGCTTTGTGGCACATTGCAAATTGGGTGATGTCAAAGAATGGCATCTAGTAATTACATAAGGCAACAGCATCTATTTATGTGTATTATGAGTTTATGATATAGTCCAGTAAGCACTCATGAACTCATTCACTAATTTTTCAATAATCTGAAATATAAATGAAATAGATTTTACTTAATTTTTTAAATAAACTTTTTTTTTTCAAAATAAGAATACATAATATGTCTGAGGAGATATCCCTGAAGAATGTAATTTTGGATCAGTATCTCACTGGTCACTTGTAGATCTTGGAAAGTCTCCAAATACAATTTTTCAAAGTGCAGTAAGGTTTTCTCTGCAAACCGTTTGCTTTCAGCAAACATCAGACAGCCATAATGCCAAGAAATATTGTTCAGTAAATCCTTTCTTTGTCAAGAGACAGCACCATTTCCCTTACAGTTTCCAAAGTGTACAGTTGCCCCAAATGCAGGTACTAGCTAAATGATTGACTCTTCCTCGATCAACTGCATATCAATATAGCCACTCATTAAGATAATGAAAGATCAACTGAGTTTCCCAGGACAGCAGCAATAATCACACAATTTCAATATCCACAAAGTAAAGAAATTAATTCATTAAAAACAAAAACAAACAAACAATCAAAAAAGGGACACGGGCCGTGGGAATTCAGACCATTCGGTCTTCTGCTGTGATCAGCTGGACTTTGTAGTTCAATGGAAAATTATTTCTTTGTGTTAACAAACAAGTGTCTAGGGCAGAAGCATCCTGGCCTGGGTCAGGAATGGTGTGGCCAGCAGGAACAGGGAGGTAATTCTTCCCCTGTGCTCAGCACTGGTGAGGCAGCACCTTGAGTGCTGTGTCCAGTTTGGGCCCTCAGTTCAGGAAGGACCTTGAGACACTTGAGCACATCCAGAGGAGGCAACGAGGCTGGAGAGGGGCTGGGAACACAAACCCTGTGAGGAACAGCTGAGGGAGCTGGGGGTGTTTAACCTGGAGAAAAGGAGACTCAGAGGTGACCTAATCACTCTCTACAACTTCCTGAAAGGTGGCTGTAGTCAGGTGGGGGTTGGTCTCTTTCTTTGGGCAGCAACTGACAGATTGAGAGGACACTGCCTCAAGCTGCGCCAAGGAAAATATGGGTTGGATATTAGGAAAAAGTATTTTTACAGAAAGAGTAGTAAAGTACAGGAATGGTCTGCCTGGAGAGATGGTAGAGTCACCATCCCTGGATGTGTTTAAAAAAAGATTGGATCTGGCACTCTGTGCCATGGCTTAGTCAAGGTGTTAGGGCTGGGTTGGACTGGATGATCTTCCAACCTAGTGATTCTGTGTGATTCTGTGTGAAGTCAAAACATTATTTCTTCATTAATGGTATCAAAGCCAGGGCTTGGTTTAATGGTCACAGTTTTAAGGATTGCATATCATTCACTTGGAGTCTGCCAAAGTATAAATACTAATTTTATCAGCACCAACTATAATTCTGTATTCCCACGTTCTCATATCTCCAAATTCCTAAGCCAGGGTCTGATTACTAGGTTCTCTATCAGTATACCTATATCCATTCCAGGAGCCCAGAGTTTACCTACCTGTACTTTAGCTGCTACCTTGAGATGGTAGCAATTCCAGAGAGTGTTAGCACATACTGGTAAGCAGTTCAAGGACACTCATAGTGGTATCTCACTTCATTATGAGAACCATAAATCTCAGGATAGATTTTGTAGACTGCTAATCATTCCAGATCTAGACCATTATTTTCAATCATCAGCCTGGGCTTGCCTCCATACCTTTTTGTCTTGAGTAAGTCATATAACAGTCAGTATTTCAGATATTGTTCTGTGTGCTCCTCTTCCTCATGCTGTCCATGCTCTCCTGTTGCTTCACCCATGACAAGCAGCTGCCAAAACTACTGGAAAATCTGTTTAATACTGGCAGTAGACACTATACTTCAAGCATCTGCAGATGAACAGCAAATGCATCACACAGATAGTTTCAGAGTTGCAATAACTGTTTTTCCATGCTTAATAGATAAAGCAAAATTTGCTAGCAAAAATACATTCCTGGAATAGCAAGAAGCCAATGAAAAATTTAGCCCTAAATTGCAGAATTCCTACAGATCCTTGAAGATTTCCAGTTTAGCTAAGCCTCTACCATAGCAGGACATCTGGGGCAGGGTGAAGAGACTGAGATCTGTTATCTTGTTTTCAGTATACAAATTTATGTCATTATGGAAATTACATAACCAATTATGAATAATCCATAGAATCAAAACTATTCATCTAAAAGGCCGGTATGATATCCAATGAATTCACTTAGGGAAAGAAATTATTCTAAGTCATAAGTCATTTGCCAAATAAATTATTCACTGTGAATTGTTCACCCCTAGTAATCAAGGGCTAATCTGCTGTTCCTCCAAAGACCAAGTCAGTGGAAGAATGCAAATAAATCTGAAAACTGTAATAACCATTGAACCGTCTCTCTGGCATATATAACAAAGCAACTTGATACTTCCTATTTCTTTATAAAGGCTATAATAATTCATTTGACAAAGATCAAATCTAGAAAGAGGAAATACTCAAAAGAAAATAAAAAGTGGAAAAAAGAAAAAGTTCTCTGGCGCCAAACAGAGTAAAATTCTGCCCAAGCAGAAACCATTCTAAACAGTTTAGAAGCTTACACTACGTTGTGGTATTATAATCCTCTTTGCTCTCTCAGTTATTCACTCAGATCACTTATACAGCTTAAATTCTCCAGGTACTATATTGAACAAGTATTTTTTTCTCAAGATTTTCAGTGAAGGAATTTGATATCTGTTTGATTTAATTTCACTTTCACTTGGAGAGATAATTTGGGAAGCTGCTGCAAGACAAGCAAAAGCCAGTGTCTGGAGGTAGTTATTTCATGCTTCCCCAAGGAGAAAGATCCCTGAGGCAACAGCATACTTGTTAAAATGATGCTGAATGATTCTCATGAAAACCTACCAGAAATAAAGTAGCGTAAATTATTTAAGTATGCATAGTTAAGTAATGACCTTTCACTGGAGCTGGGTTTGGATTAGGAAGCTTCTTTTGGTTCTTATTTTCAGTTATTCTATACTTAGGTGAGTAGAGAACCTGAGTATTGCACCCTACCTGCAATACCTGTATTTCTCATTTCTTGTCTCTCTTCACTGCTACCGTGTCCTCACCTTCTTAATGTTCCTCACTTTTACATGCAATACATTTGTCTTCTGGAATATCCTCTAGCTTACTCCACTTGGTGATTCCTAACATTCTGCACTTCTGTCTCTTCCTATCTCCCTAATCACATTTATTTATCGCAAGTTCATATTTTCTTTTCCTCTCTACTCTCAGAGTACTTGTTATTTCCTAGAAGGGCTAGCCTGCAGTCAAACCACTTCCCACAGCATGCCAGGTTATCATCTGGCAAATCTTCTGAGGGCAGTGGGCAGAGACATGTTAGTTGTGAAGCAGTTCATCGAGTCCTGACTCATGTGCCTTCACTAGTGAAAGGAACAAGTGTGCCCTTTTCAGGTCCTCCTGATTCTCCTCCTGATACTGTGGATGCACAGTTTTCCTCACCTTTTCCACTTATATTCTCTCTGAGGCCCTACAGTCTCACTGCACCACCTTGTCCTCCTCGCTCTGGCTTGCTGAGCATCAACACCAGCAGAAGGAAAAAAAAATGGCAAGGATCCTTCATTGGCTCACCTCTGAGCAAATCACCACCAGATGTTTCTGAAAGCAATGGGTGTTCTCAAGCATGCTCTGCTCCACGCCTTTGTCCTGAACTCACTCAATCCATTTTTGAGCCCTTGACCCTCTAAACTTTTCTTTTTCTTTCCCTTGGTTGTTACCAATCATCAGTTGACTATTCACTTTATGCTTTCTCAAGAGATAATTTAGGGACTTTTAACAGGAAGGCTCAACAGAGTGGAAAGGCCATCTCTCTTGACTGATATTCCTCAAGCTCTACTCTTGTGTCCTCAGTGGATTCCTTAGGGTAGGTACATGCTATCCCTTTCCATGTGCTGTAACAGATCTCAACAGCAAAGTAACTTCCTGGCACACAAAAATATTAATTTTAACTACTTTGCTTTCCCACTGAGAGGATCACAAAGGCCAAATTTGCCAAGTTTTTGCAACTTGAAAATGTCAACAGAAGATACTTAGTTTAAAATTCCCATTCCAGGGCTGATATTACTATAAAACAAATACATGTTTCAAAACAATTGTTTAAATTAAGAAAAACTAAAATCTTCATTTGGAAAATGGTGAAATGGGTTGTTTCCACAGCTTTAGAACTTTTTCAAAACTGTTTTAAGCCAGGAAACTAATCTAAAAGAATCTCCCACAAGCAGTTTAAGTTCACTTCTGTCAATGTTTTCCAACTAAAAATGGTTTAATCAAAAATTATTTTGATCTACTCTATCTTGTGCATTATTGATACTGTATTGATAAATAGTTTTTCCTAAGTAATTTTTTTCTGTTTGGTTGTTCTAAAACTTTTATATTAAAACTTTATATTAAAAATGCATTACTACACAATATGGCTCTTATATTATTTTTCTCACTGCATAATTCCACCAAGATCAGGTCATAGTTCCAACCTTTTCAAACCTTACCTCTTACATATAAACTGGGAGCTCTATACTTTAAAAAAATCTGAGAAACAGTAAAATATTCATTTTTTATTATAGTTCACATCCCAAGTTTGATGAAAGCTTGACAGGTTAACACTGGTACTTTGGAGAACTGAGACAAAAATTAAAATGTAGCTTTATAACCTCTGTTCTTCTGAAAATCAAATCCTACAAAGGGATCAACTTTAAATACAGACAGTTCAGAAAGACAGGACCATTCGATATCACATCTTCAGACTGCAAAATCTTTCAAAGAGAGTCTGGACAGGAAATATAAATTGTTTATGCCTACAAAAGCAAAAAAATAACAGTGAAAATCTTTCTGACTAAGCAAGCAGCAATTCCAACAAACCCTTTCACTGCTGAAATTTCATTTAGTTAAAAATAGCATTTTTGCTGAGATAAGGGAATATGGTTGTTGATTTACGTAATGAATCCTAGGTTTTCTTACACTAAGAACAGACTAGTTTATCTTTAATTGAAGGGAGGGATTAAAAATTCATCAACACAGATATTTACAAAAATGCACAACCTTTCAAATAAATAAAATTTACTTAAATTCAGTAAAAAATGCAGAGCCACTTGCACTTAACTTGATGTGTATTGACAAAACCTTTTTCAAATTAAGTTAATTTCAAACAGTATGAAAGAAATCTGAGGGAAATACAGCCTCAGTACATAGCTAGATAATGCTGGTTGCTTATGAGTTAATCTGGTCAATTGATCACCAAAAAATTGCATCAATCCCCACAGTAGGTTCAATGAACACTGGGATACAAGCTTACCATTTTAACTGGTTTTCTCATCTGCTCCATGTGTGAAGTGTTAAACTTAGAGATTGCTATCTACAGGCTAGACATCTGGAACACAAGCAAATAAACTCTTTATCCCCTAGTGAAAATCCATGTGATGGCATAACCTGTTTCCTAGCATTGTTGAAAAACATTAAAAACATGAAAACTCATTAACCACAACATAACATAAATTAAAAGCCCCCCCAAATGAAATTAACATATTACTTTGTTTTCTGAATGTCAGAACTGCAATCTACATGTGGTGAGCTTTTATTAAAACCAAAAGGCTCCTGAGCAGACAAATTCTATGTAATAAAAAGTAAAACTACCTCCTTTCCTAGCCTCTTGGTTTTTATCCTGGCCTTTAGCAATAGCAGCTGAGGTTCCATAAGGATACAGGTGCCAAAGCCTTGTACTTACATTTCCCTGCAGGAAAAGCTGCAGTTGCTCACATAGTCCATAACACCTGTGACACAGCTGCAAGGATCTCCTCAAGTGCCCTGCTGATTTCTTTAAGCAGCAAAAAACAGTGCCCATCGTGCTATATTGTTTTCCTTCTTTTATGACAGTGATAAGTGAGGCCTTGCAGCAGGAGGACCATTCTGCACTATTAGATACAGCCCTTATTTGGTGCCTAATGTTCCATGACACATCAGCATTAAAGGAATAACTAAGAAGTATTTGATCAAGTAAAAGGACGCATAGAAAAGAACATATTGAGGAAAAAAAATGTTTCTTGTAATAATATAATAAAATACAGCACATTCAGGTAATAACAGAACAAAAGCAGAGTCTGAGTTGGAGTTGAATTCTTGCACAGAAAAACTGCTGCATTCTCTGGTGGTTTCAGGGCCACAGAGACTCAGTCGCAGGCATGAGAACAAGCAGTCTCTCAGACATGCTGTTTGACCTGAGTGTTGCAACACTGATAAAGGATACGAGGGAAAAAATCACATCATGTTTTATATTAGTCCATTAGTGTCTGGTTTCCTCTGGATTGTCAATAATCCTCTGAGAAATAGACTTTCACAGGACCAGCCACAGGGTTAATCCCTGAGGAATGCATTGGTCTGGCAGACTAGCAGAATAGGACAAGCCAGAGGCAATAGCAATACTATGTCAAAGCCATACTTGGTGGTCTACACAGAAAAATGAGATCTACAAGGACAGTTTCTCTCTTCGTTTTCCTTTGTTCACTTCTTTTCCACCAGCAAAGGAAAGGTTATTTTAGTAGGCAAGGCTGGAAGCGACATCAGGAGGCAGGAGGTCTCTAGTGCAGCCACCTTTGAGCTCAGACCAGGCTGCTCAGAGCTTTATCCTACTGAGTCTTGTAAACCCCCAAGGAGAGAGAGCACAACTGTCCTGGACAATCTTATGGTAATAAAAAGGTTTTCCTTCTGTTCAGTCTGTACCTGTCCTCTTTCAGCTTACAGTCATTATTTTTCATTATTTCAAAGAGCACATCTCCATCTCCTCATTAACCACAACATAAGCATCAATAAACTGTTGTTAGGGCCCCAGTAAGTCCTTCAAACTCCCCTTGCAGGGCAAATGCTCAAATCTTGAGCCCTCTGCTGCACATGCTCCAGTTTGTGTCTTTCTTTTAGGGGACCAAACCTGAGCACAATGAGACAAGGTCTAATGAGTGCTGAGTAAGGGAGGATGATCCCTTCTTTCAATCTACCATTTGTGCCTCTGTTTGTACAGCCCAGAGCACACTGGCCATCCTTGGGCCAGGGCACAGGGCTACCCATGCTCAGCTGCCCACCAGAGCCCCAGAGAGCTGCTCCCCAGCCAGGAACAATCCCACAGCCTGGGCTGCTGCAGGGGCTTCCCTTCTAGGGCCAGTGATGGCATTTCTCCTCCTCGAATTAAAACTTGTCTAAACACTTTACTGAAATGGATAACTGAGAACTACCATCAAGAGAAGGAACTGAAGCTCTTACAGTAAGTGTCTGCCCAACAAAACCAGTCATTCTCAGCCTAAGCAGGGCCTGAGCAGCAGGGGCAGCCACTGTGTCTGTCACTGGCTCTGCTGCAGCCACAGCAGCAGCTGCCCCAGAATCAGGTCCAGTCGCCATCCCCAGGGCTGCTGGCCCAGGAAACCAAAGAAGGCTGCAGACAGCAGCTCAAAGGCTTGCTAAGGATATCAAATGAAGCGGCAGTCGCAGTCTCAATGAGCAAAGTCCAATGAGCTGCTCAGGGAAAAAGCAATCATCTTGTTAGCCCTTAATCTGACAAAAGCAGCACAGAGCCCATCCTGAGAGCTGAACATGATTAACACTTATTCTAAGGTACCCCTGTGTAATCAGGAAATGCTCTGACAACAACTCCAGAAGGAGATTAAGGTCTTTGCCTGAAAAATAGGTAAGTCTGCCTTCAATAAGCTCAGTAAAGAAAACACCTGTTTTGCAAGCAGGCAAGAGCTAGCCCTGCTCATATTCTATACCGGCTCTACAGAGAGAAGCTGTGGTTGGAGTTGTTCTAGTGACAAATCTCCTAACTTGCCCTATGAAGAAATGAACATGTTGGTTCAGATCTAGTGTTACACCTTTCACATACACACACAGAACAGCCCATATCTGCTCAGCAAGGAGATAATGGGCAGCAGAACCTTCCTGCTTTTATTTAGCCACAGGACTGCAGCCCTGAACCTTCCCTTACTCCACTGCTCCCTCCCAGCACATTCCAGGGCATCCCAGACCATGGGTAGCAGCAAGGTCACAGCTCCATAGGGAGGCAACTGCACAAGGGTGGCAGCAGCTCTGAGCCCAAGGAGCTGCCTCCCCACTCTGCAGACCAGGGCCCTGGGGAACTCACCCAGCCCAGTGTGTTTTGTGTCTCTGAAACAATTTACAGCAGCTCCAGATGCTTGGCCAAACTTATTTTGTTGCTCCAGCAACCATTCTCTGTGGCCCCACTTGGCCTTGGGGCCACACCTCCTCCATTGCCTTTAAAAAGGGATTTCTTGGTAGGGGAGAATAAGAAGAGAAAAACTCCTATAGGAAAGGAAATCTGTGGGGGAAAAATGCATTTAGGTCTATACAAACTGTGTAGCCAAAAAGATCCTAAAGACATTTTTCAACGAAAAACCACCTGAGCATTCCACATTGAACCCAGAAGAAACCAGAAACAAAAAGAAAACCAAGGGCAACACAAACCACAGCATATTTCCCTTTGAGCCTTTTTTCCCCTAAAAGATAATGCCATGTACTTCATCACTGCACTACTCCAAAAGAATTTGTTTCTTTTGTTTCTGTATATTGCTGTGCCAGCTGACAAAGCTAGGAACAGATTTCAGTAGAAAAATTATGCATATGTGTAAGTTTTACTCACTAAAGGTTGAAACCACACTGAAACTCCCTACAACTGCAGTAATCATTTTATGTCACTTATTTAATGATACCAACAAACCAGCCTCTGCTAAAGCTGGCTTTTCAGAAATTTGTTGACTTGGCAAATAAAAAAGATGAAGAAAAATACACAAACAAGGTAATAAACAATTACTTTCAAAGAACCAATTATCAATTTGATACCTTACATAATAAAAAGAGATGGTGACACAAATGTAGTGTAGCTGCATCTAGAAGATTTGATTTAGTAGAATGAATCAACCAGAGAAATGACTCAAAAAAATACAGGATTTTGGAAGGTTAGGGAAATCTCCTTACTGCTTTAATGTAAAATATTATTGCTCCTCTGCTTCTATTCTACCGACAAAATGTCATTGCTGTCTACTGAAAGTCTGTCCCAAATATGTAACCAATTCACCTTGCAGAGTGCTAAGTTTTTTGACCCAGATGCATACTCTGTAAACGCTCACTGTTCCTCTTCATAGTGTAAGAATTCCTGTGCTCGTACAACAGGCTCATATCAAATTTCAAGTTAGACCTATCAAAACTCTGCTTTTTCCAATATTTTCCTCCACATTTTACTTTCTTGCCTGACAAAATTGATGTGCCCTGAACTGAAATAATAGATTGAAAATCTCTTCTAACGCAAATCACTCTGTGATTCTATGAATTACATCACTGTTTGAATAAACCTATCTTCTTCCACAGGATCTCACACTGAGTCTTACTAATTTTCTACTACCAGTGAAAGGGACTGTGCAGTTACATGGCTGCAGGCTGGCATTTAATTTACCAGCAAGTATTAAGGAAGGACTAGAGCAGCCATGATCTAAAATAAAATAAAATAAGATATTTATTAGTTTTTAATTATCTAGAGTATTCTGGGTTTGTTAGATGATGCTTTAGGAATCCAAAGTCAAGGAGTCTCCTCTCTGACTCAATGTATTTCAAAGCATCTTCCTGACTAATTCTTGTCCTTGGAGATATATTAGTCATTCCTAAACCCTCAGATACAAGATCTGAACTATGTTCTCCAGCATTTGCCTGAACATTTCCCTTTGGATATCCTTGAGCTGCACATCCTGGGGACCTGTGTGCTTCCTACTCTTGTAGCAGCTGGGCTTTAAGGATCATTATCCTTGTGTTCAGGAACATTCTGGCATTTGAAATTACCCATTGCTCAGGTATCTGTTGCACTGTTTGACATACTTCTGGGGAAAAAAATACAACAAAATAAAATCTCCTATCTAAACTCAAATTTCTCCCCAACCTTGTTCATCCACAGCAAATCCAGAGTAAAGTTTTATTATTCCTTCCACTAAATTATGAACTAGCTAGTGTAGGACCCACACACTTCTTCAGCAGGCAGGTACTATTCCTGCATTTAGTATTGTGCTTGGCTAATTAGAACTTTCCACATATTTCAGCATGAATTGCTTCTATTCAGTGAACATTCTATTCTGCATCAGTCTGTATAGAAATGTGATTCATGCATGCAGCTTTCCACTGTTTCTTCACTGAAATCAGACACATGACAATCAACCATTTCAAATGTCTGTTAGTTTGATATAGTTAGACCCCCAGTCTCTAAGGAATAACAGTTTCCTAAACAGTAGAAATTCTCATCCTGAACTTTTCTACAGCTTTTTTAAGGCAGTGTTGGAGTTTTTCTGTTCTTGAGTTTTTTTCATTACTGATTAAATGGGTATTTGGCATGGTGACAGCAGCATCTGACAGTCAAGGATAACCTGACAAAGTGCCTTAACAAAGATTACTCACCAAGGATATGAGGGAAGTTTTAATGTCTACTTAATCCTTGTCTCTTTATTGAAACGTGAAAGGCCATAATTAGTACAAAACAAGAGGGTAATTTTTTGCTTTGGATCTGTCTACTATGAATTTAAGCTTTTCATTTCACACTGGCCAAACAAAAGCTCTCAGGTGATAACTACACTCAGACAGTGCCAACCTATCCTGGGACATAAATCAATGTCCTAGAGGTGAAACACTTCAAATCCTGTTAGTGTGTTACTAAACAATCTATTCTCCCAACTTAAGGACCCTGGGGAGTTGTATAAACCAAGGCAATAACACAGCCTAGACTGAAGAACACATTTTCACACATCCTGTAGTATCCTGCACTGGTCAGCTCATTAAGATTGTCCGCACGTGTCAATACAGCAATAAATATTTGGCCATTCAACTGCAAAAAGAGTTCACAAAAATTAATGGCAGCTATAAAAACCTCATCACTTTATTTAGACTGAGTCTATCCTTACCATGAGCTTTGGACTGTGACAGCTATACATGCTGTACACAGGATAAAAAATGTGCTGTAGCAGAACTGCAGCTCCGTGAAACTTCACAAGAATGTTGTTTGGAGTTTTTTTTGCAGAGAACTCCATAAGCAAAAACTTAACTAAATCATGAATTAACCTTGAATAAACCAAAATATTTTAAACAAGTATCTGCTTCAATTTGTAATTTTTAAAGAGTATTTCGATTCAAAAACCTTCTGAAGTTCAAACTTAAAAACATTCAAAATCAAAGTATTTATTTTGATTCAAAATACAATAGTTTCTGATTTTTAGTTAAAACCCACATCTTCCAACATATTTCATATTTTCAGCAGCCCTGAACATTCAAGGACACACCTCATGCAAGCATTCCCCATTCTCTGCACAGTACAAAGTAGGCACCACCTCTTTACTTATTTGTTAAAAACCTTCTGCTTGACAAGCCCAAGGAACCACAGCCATCAAATGAAAGGCAGGGAACACTGAATAATTTGTATGTCTTGTAAAAAAAAAAAATCAAGTTTCTTTTTATAGTCTTTGTATAATATTTAAAAATAATATTACTAGTAATTAAAAAAAAAAGTTAAAATATTGCAAAATAATTCCAGAACTAGAATGTCATATCAAATTGAACGTGTCACAGCTATGCAGCAAGGCACTTTTACTTATCAATATAAATAATAATTACAGATTGCACTTCAGATAATTTGCACTTCCAAACCTCAGCTGTGGCAACAGACACCTGTGTGCTGCTGGCAGGGGTGGTCATGTAAGAGCTCAGAATTAACTGACAGCCTTTCCAGCTTCCAGTGTGTTCCTCTCTGGCTCTTCAGGTCATGTCAGAAGCAAATTGCTCTGCAGGGTCATGGAAACAGCAGCCAGGGCAGCTCTCCTCCCTCTCACCCCGCTGCTGCCACTGCGTTTGCAGAAGCTGCACTTTTCAGTTTTGCTGCACAACTTTTAATACTGCTTGGAGACATATCAGCATTCTCCAACCAGTTAATCAAAATTTACATATAAATAAATGGCTTTTCTATATAAATAACTCCCCTGATTATTTAGGAGACATTTATTAGGATAATGTCCTGGAAGACATTAAGATAGATAGGATAGGATACAAATTAGCATAAATTGATACCATTTTAAAATGGAGGATGAAGAAGCCCTAGAGAAAACAAGTGGATTTCAGTGGTATCTGCATGTGCTTGTGAATGTGATACTACTGTTATAACACTACCTTTTTATTGTGAATACAGAAATATATTTTTAATGACAAATGGCTTTTCCTTGATCAATTTGAAGTGTGATATAAATATTTTAACAACAGAATGTAGACACAACAAAAGAAAACTAAAATATGCCTGGTTTTAGATATGAAACTCAGCTCTGAAAAATATCTTACTTCACGTAGAATTTTATCACAAACCAGGCAATTTCCACCCTTTTTTCTTCAGAGTAATACCACCTAAATGTTTTCAAAAACAGCAAAAAACAGCAAAAACAAAAACAACAAACAAAAACAACAGCAAAAAAAGTTGTACTACCCTGGATTATATTTTTTCCAAATACTTCATTTTGACAGCCATCCATTTAAAACCCATATTAAGCAGCACAGAAGACATGGATTTGGGAAAATTACATGAAAACAGTATTATTAGGTAACGCTATGCTTGTGAAATCATCTTATCCCTGATGTTATCTTTTCTAAGTTATATATGCTCATTTTATAAACTGTTTCCAGCATAATGCTATTTCAAGTACTTGAACTAAGCACATTATGAAAATTCTAATTGTATTTTTCATCATTTGTTACTAAGGCTGTGTATATTGCTGTCGGTTGACTTGTCCCAGCTGGGGAGCTTTTTCTTGTCACTATTTTTCTCAAACAAAAATATTTGAGGAAAGACAGACCAGGAGATGTTTGGAGTGTATCTATTCAATCCATTTGTGGCTCTGAGTTGCTCTTCATCAGAGCATCTGCATGTCCCATTGGCACGACAGTTCCAGAGACGGATCAAGCAGCAATCTCTAGTGCATTCTTGCTCATGGCAATATGGAACTGACTAATAGAAGTTATCTCTTATTTTTAAAGTGTGGAAAAGCCAAGTCAGCATTAACATTTCTTCATGTGCACGGGATAAAAAAGAAAAAGCTGCAAAAGGGCAACTAAACCTAGCCCTCATTATTTTGGGATCACATTTTGGGACCAATCTCCTCTGGCACTGAATAGCTGAACTCTGCTGAATGAATTAATTTAACAGTACTTTTTGTTAGATATGTATGAAAAACTTCTATGCTGCAGCAAAACAGAATCATAGAAAAAGGTGTGGTTCATACACACACCTAAATAAGAACAGAGATGCTAACATTAATCCATACTCACAGATTTTCAAACATCTATATACATATATGTCTACACATATATATTCTCTCTATTTTATGCCTTCAGGAACTTAAGAATCAGTTAAAACTAGGTCAGTTCATATGTTGTTTCTGGCTTTATAGATAAGGGAAAAAAAAAAACCTAAATATAAAGGTATATCCTTTCATTTATGTTTTACCCTTTAAACTCCTTTCCTGTGTAGACCCATCAAGATGATTCATTTGGATACCCCTCAAATCAGTGACTATAGCTTTCTCTAGACCAAAATCAATGACAGCCTTGTTTGTATTTTTCCTTTCCAAAACACTACTGAAATATTCTTGTATAAACACCAAAGAAGTCAAAACCTCAAGCATTACAAACACAAATCTTGACCCTGATGCCACTGGGAAACGTTCAATTTTTCACAGAAAAGACCAGAATAGAAAGTAACGAGATGTTCTCCCTGCCCAAAGAGGGAGCCAGCTTAATTTACGTTGTTCTTCAATGGCTCTACATCAGCCCCTCTTTTTCAGCCTCCCTTCAATAAAAGGTTTCCCAAACAGTGAAAAATAAAACAACCCCACCCTGACTTCTGTTTTAGAAAGATATTTTTAAAATTCCTCTTCATCACGTCTTAGAGAGTCTGAAAAAAATCCTTCAAATCCTTCAGATCTGTACTCTAAGGAGAGGACTGCACCTTCACTGCAGAACAGATCTGCAAGTACACTGCTGCAGACAGACACTGCAGTAAAAATTTCCCAGTTAACAAAGAACTGCATAGCCTTCACACACACACACAGAGCGGGGGTTTTGTTACAATGTTGCAAATTAATCCTTTGCCCAAGAGGCTTTCCCGGCCCCACCATTAACGTTATGCATATTGTGAAAGGAAATGTATGGATTATCTGAAGATGCTGTCAAATAAATTAAGGCTATGGTTGAATGTTCAATGTCAGACACCAATCAGCTTCACTTGGACTATCTGCTACAAATAGCAATGAAAATGCAGGACAGTAAATTGTCCAAAATTACAGTTTATAAGAAAATACTAAATTAATTTAAATGTTCAAAACTTGAGAAAGACACATTGATCTCTGAATGCACTGAAAGAAATCAAGATCCGTACTCCCAGACATCTTTTATTATATTCTCACAGTTTGGCTTAATAGTGGAATAAGAAATTTTCATGGTAAAACATTTCTTAAGATGTAACTTAATTAAATAAATGTAACGACTTAAAATTAAAAAAAAAAAATTTAAAGACATACTGTGCCAGTCTAATGTACATGAATAGTAAAGTTAATGAAGAAAAAATCAAGTCTCTTAATTTTCCAGGCAAGGAACTACAGTTTGATATTTATTTGAGAGAGGTCTCATCCCAAGAAGACCACAGTCTGTTATGCTTCATGGTTTTAAAAAAAGTTGTGACCCTCAATTTTATCTCAGTTCAGATAAGACCATCTCCTTTCACATCATCAGTTTTAAAATAGAACAGTGCAAAAGGATCAGTGAGGAGTCTACTTAATAATTAATATGGCCAACCAAAATTCAAGCACTAGCAATTGTACAGCTGCCCTAAGACACACAACAAATGGTGACTATTATCAATCAAAGTAACTAGAATTCTGCAGCATAACCATATATTGAGCTGTATAAAAAACCCTATTTGGTGTGTCTTGTGACTTGTTTTAGAAAATTTTCATGGCATTCCAAGCACAACAGAAGACATAGCTTCTTCTATTTCTTTTCATAAGTACTACAAGATAACATGAAATTTATTTCAGTCTTTAGTGCAAAATAACTACATGTGTTAATAAAATTATGATGATTATAGATATTTCATTTTTCTTAAATAGCTACAAGTTTGTATCTCTGCTAATTCAACATGGAATAGATTTTAAAGAAACAAAATTGAGAGCTTTACTCCTATATTCACTATGGAAAAGTTGTTCATGAGAAGACAGGTGACACAGAGGGTTAAGTGCAAAAGCTCTTTGGCACTGAGTTTAAGTCAGGACTGAAAATGAGCTTTACTGTTCTCACACACCTAATCCAAAGGAAGTCAGTGAGCTTCAGAAGAAAACATCAGTTTGTCACAACTGATAGCCTGTTCTACAGATATATCTTAGTGAAATAAAAAAAGGTTATTCTAGGGAAAAACTTCCACTTATGCAATGAAACTCCTATACAAAAAAAAAAAAAANAAAAAAAAAAAAAAAAAAAAAAAAAAAAAAAAAAAAACCACCTCTCAAATGCCAATAGTGTCTGTCTAATGAATTACAAAAGGAAGTAAAAAATGTTGTAAGGCACCTAGGATCCAGTGAACAGGTCTAATACTTTTCCTATATTCATTTTTAAATGTGACAAGAATTAAAATGTTTCTGCCCCTTCTATATTTAGATCCTGTCTTTTCCTATAAAAAAGGAAAGCTTATTAATATGGATATTGAATTTTTTAAATTCAAGATATAACTCTTGATTATTCTTGAAAAGGAAATTATTTGATAAGAAAAAGCAAGAATTTCATGTACCATTTTTTTACATTGGACTACATTTTTAAATTAGCACAGCTGGTTCCTAATCAAATTAAAACAATAATTTGATCAAATAATAGAAAAATGCAGTTTAACAATGCTAGTGCATACTATAGGGAGAGAGGAGTAGCACATACATTTTTCTGCAACTTATTATCATACAACTATGAGACTGTGAGATCAAACAGAAAACTACGTATAAAAGTTTTGAAGAACTTGGATATTTACTGAAGCTACTTTAACTTCAGGTATTTGGGACATTTGAAATCTGCTGGCAGCTTCACCAAGTGGAACATGATGTTTATTGTCTGCCAGAGCCAACCAGCAGGGTTGGCTGAAATTCCAGAAATTGTTTGGTCCTCTGCTAACTAGTGGTTAATATCTCATTTTGGAATTTGTTTAGCTCTTTTACATTTCATTTCATAAGCTACAACACAGAATTTACAGAAAGTAAGGAATGATCTGTTGTGCAATTTTCTTGCTTCTCAATAATTGCATTGAGCTGGCTGATATTTTACAAATAGTGTCATGCATAAACACAAACATCAACTTGAAAAAATCTCAAGACAGTAAGCATTTGTCAAAGCTTTAAGAAACTGAAAATGGGGCCCTATGGCAGGACTTACTAGGGATTCTGACAATGGGCGGGGCTAGTAATCCCTTTAATAAAATATACACATATGCATTGTGTGACACATTCATTGTTTATGATGACTAAAACTAGTTCATGACAGCGGAGAATCAAGCTTTGCAACTTTAAAAGTCCTTCTCTGTATTCTTTCTTTAGTCTTCATAGAAATATACAACTCTGCATGAGATATGATGTGAAATTGCACAGGTAATGGCTTGTTTTGGGGATAAGTGGTTGATGGGAGTCGTAGATCAGGTTTGTAATGGAAGGAAACTTCAACCTTAACTGTACAATAGCTATAACTGTTCCATAATAAGAAAAAAGATCAAGTCTAGTATATTGTTTTATTACTCTGGCACCCTGCAGTTGGTAAGAACCATTTGCACAATCCAGTCAGGACAAGGCATACTAAGAAAATTGAACGAATATAGGTTTCTAACCTTTCTAGGGAAAGATTTGTCAGATGCCTCTTTTTCCAGTTTTGTTCGGGAAAAGGTATTTCAAATAATTGGGGTGCAAAAGCATATACAGTGCTGCAAAATTGTCTAGCAACATCCACAGACAAAAGACAGCCATTTATTTACACAGAGGTTGCGGTGCAGAGTCAGAAGAAATACTGAATATTGAATTATACCAAACAGATTGATATATCTGTATCTCAGTCATAGTTCAGCAATGATTCAAAGCAATTTTGTTAGATATTTGATATTTTGAAGAAATTGTAACTTGAATTTGTTTCTGTGTAATAAAAATAAAGTCAACAGAAATAAACAATTCGAGACATGCCGTGTTTAATACATAATTATACAGTGCATAATTATGCACTCTGCATAATCACTGCTTCTGAGTAATTATTTTTCAGCAGAACAAAGCATTAATCCCACTCTACTATCAAGCACAGTTTTTTTTAAGTTTGCTTCAGTGGGATGACAAGATACCAAGTTGCCAAGTATCGCTACTACAACTCCAAATGAATAAGAGAAACAATGAACTGATCTGAGAACTGCTCCCAAATCACAGAAACACAGAATGCACTGAGCTGGAAGGGACCCACAAGGATCATCAAGTCCAAATCCTGGCCCTACACAGGACTTGTCTAAATGCTTCTTGAACTCTGTCAGCCTTGGTTCTGTGGCCACTTCCCTGGGGAACCTGTTCCAGTGTCCAAACACCCCCTGGGTGAAGAATCATTTCCAAATATCCAACCTAAAACTCCCCTGACACAGCTTCAGGATGTGTTAGAAGGCATTAATAACATGCAAAAATTACCTTTTTGCTGATAAAAAAATACCCTTACTAAGAGTCTTCAAAGTATTCTGGTCATATAAATTTTACATTTGCATAGCACAAGTCATCGTGCTTTAGATCTCTTCCTCTTACATCATGCCTAATGTCCTGTCCAAAGTAATTTCAAGATGCTGAAAAAGGTCCTACATAGTCTTACAACAACAGTCAAAATATTTTAGGAACAGCTTCTTCTATAATTATTTTTAGATGGCATAGAATGAATTGGTAACTCATAAATGTGAGAGATGGCTTATATTCATTAGTAAAAACTAAGCTGCTATCAGCTCGCAGAGTTTACAAAACATTTAGATTATGTAGCATTTCAAACAAAGTGTGAGAAACGTGGCCATTTTCTTTTGGTTGCAGAAAGAAAACTGAATACAAACAACTGGATTTCTCATGTATCCAGTGTTAAGTTACAACCTTTTAATTTCTGACTAGTTTTCTTGTGCCATAAGATTAAAAGACCAGATAGTTCATTATCTCCTTGAACATATTTTGCATGTCATAAAAACACTTAAAGAGAGTTAGAAGTAAAGTTGCTCTTAGATTTGGCAAAACTCTTTCTGACTGTGAATAAATTAGTCTACACAAAGCTTATTACTTTCTTCATTTTTACAAAATACTAATGTTCCCAGAAATTCTTTCCAAACATTTTACTCTATTGTGATTTTAAAAAATTAATCTTATTTACAGTACTTCATAAACAACAACCCTAGAAAAGTTCATAAGGATCTTACTTTTGTAATTCAAATAGGTTCAATAAAAATGAGCAGAAAAATGGAGTAACAGAATTCAATTGTGAGTGAAAAGAAATATATTTTGCTTTGATGTTAGGAGTTCCTATACTGACCTCAACAAGTATAAAGGTGCCCTGGGTGCTTTGAAAGACAACTGGAACATTTTTGTAAGCACCATATAATTTGTTTCCAGAAATGCAGACTGGCTGACCTTGAGATGCCATGTCTGGACACACAGTTCTCCTGTGTAAGACCAAGTCAATGTTTAGAGGATGGAGTTGCAACTTTTATTGCACCAGTACAAAATGTATTTGTAGAAAAATAGGTATATGTAGCTTAATCTTGTTTTAGAAAATGTCTTTTGAATATACATCCACAAGTGGATCAAAAAAAGCTGCATCACATACTAAATTCCTTATGAATTGTAACGTGGGCACATAAGATTTTAAGAAGATTAATCAACTAAAAATGCAGACAGCTTGCAGAAAAATCCCTGTTTGAATCTCCCAGCAAGGCTGGTAGTCATGTCAGCAATAGGATTTAGGCACCATTTAATCAACTTAGAAAAAATAGGCCACTTACAAAATCCCTGTGATGGTGGAGGGTTAAAATTATAATTTCTGTATAAGTTAATCGCAGGGTTAAGTTGAGGTATGTGCGGGGGGAGGGAAGGTAGAGAAGGTACAAGTGGAACCTGACGCAGCCCAGCTTCGGAACGAGCGTCAGCCTCTACAACAGCTCCGTGCTACTGCAATAACTGAGTCAATGTGACCCCAGCCCAGGAGATAACTGAGAAGCTTTGTTTTAACCAAATCAAGTGTAGATCAGGGTAGAAGCATAGGTATGATTTAAGATAGTAACTAAGGAATAGGAGAATCAGTATCTAGGGGTGGAGGTTGGTTAACATATGTATAATTTAAACTATAAAAATCACAAAGCAACTTTGTATCCTTGGGCACAAGATTTGGGCATTGCATGCCCCTGTGTCCCGCACGCAAATAAAGAACCGCATATGATCGCCTTCGTGTGGTTATATGTTTTCCTAACCTAACACCTGCATCCAAACCCCTGCCATCCCTTAGTGAGGAAATAATCAGCAAGTACAAATTCCTCATTCCAGTCTCAGCTTCCAATACATATTATTCAGTAATAGTTGTATATAGTGTAAACTTTATAAGTGGACTGGATCTGACAGTACCTTGCCTCTACTCACGTGGGCTTCATTGCACGGCTACTCGTTGAACCCTGGTCCCTGGAAAAGAAGACTTAGATCATGTAAGTTACCCAAAATACTGGAGAGAGAAAAAGGTCAGAAATGGACAGCAGGTGTAATCAAGATACAACCAACTAGTCCAGCTAATGGACAAAAATAGCCAAGTCAGAAGAAAAATATACTTTACAAAAATGGCCAGATGACTCATCATTCTCTGGAGATGCCTGTTTTTCACCATTGACTAAAGGTATGCTAGAATTACTAACTTAGAGTAGCTTTAAAAACCAAAAGCTGGACTCTCCCAAGCTCAGGGCTGCAGAGCAGCTAGATGCTTCCTCAGCAAGGCAGCAGCCACGTCACTGCAGAGGAGGATGGGGCAGAACTTCTGCATACTCAGTGGAGAACTCACATTCTCTTTTGGAGGTTCACAAGACAACATGATATTGCTTCCTTTTTCCCTCTAGAAAATAAAACACTAGTTGTACAAGCTTGTTTAATTTGGTATGTGGGGAAGTATTTGGCACCTAACAGAGTTTTCCCAGGTTTTAGCATAGAGAAATACAGTGCCTTCCACTATAGAGAGGGAGGTAGGGCAAAGCTTTAACAATCCCTTGAATCTGGTCTTTGCTATGGCATATCAGAATCTGGCAGAGCCATCATATAAATAAATGTAATAACAGTGTTAAGTTTATCAATTATGCTGTACATTTCATTTTGCATAATTTCTTATAACTTCTGGGATTATCAAAGAACAGCAAACCATAACAGAATAGTGGCATAAATTGGTCAAACACTACTTAGCCCACAATTTTCTTCGGGGAAGCTGGATGGTGCAATACTTCTAGCTGTGACATGTCTATCATATCAGTAGTAAAGTTTGTTTCGAGGGGACCAAAATTTTCTGCCATAAGCAGTAAAAAGCTGAGCTCTCTCGCATTAGTCTACAAATTAGTATTATAGAAAGAAGGAATTTATTAAGGATTTACCACTAAGGAAAACTACTCTGTTTCATCCAAGACAGACAAGAGAACTTAAATGGTATGATGTCAATAGGCATTATAATTATTTGAGGTTCAGAAATATCATAAGGGTCAATAAAATAAGAAAAAATAACTCAAAACTTCTGTAGTTTTACTGGCAAAAATACTTACATATTAATTAAAAAAAAAAAAAAAGAAAGCCGAGTGCACTAGAGTCCTACCTATTTCTCCTTGGAAAATCAAACAAAATTATTTCTAAAATTCTTTATGCAATCTATTGAACAGAATATTATAGAAACTTCAAGTGTTTTGGTAAGAAAATAGAAGTACCCTAGGGACACCATAAATTCAGACAGATGAATGAATTTCCATTGCTAAAAGTAAACGTTGATTTGAGTTCAGACTTAAAAGAAAAAGTAACCTGACTTAACATATTTTACTTTTTTTACATATAATTATCTATCTTATTAAAATACTTTATTCTTTGCTGTGATTTTTACATTTTACCATTTTATCTCCAGTATATTTTTTTAAAATCCTATTTCCAGAAAGATCCAGCATGTAGATATCCTCATATAACCTCTTTCAAATTCATCATCCGGTGTTTGCACTCTACTAACACTACCCTCATAAAATCCCTAATGATTTACTCAAAGCCTATGCTTAAAACCCATTGAATCCTCATCCTTCTCAACTTATCCAACAACTTCAAAGCATATTCTTCTGTTTAAAACACTTAATTACAAAAATTTGACTGAGGAAAAAGTTGGAGCTTGCATCAGAGAGATGAGGACCTAAAGTTGGCCCTTTTATTTTTAATCTTTTTCTCTGTGGCTTGACAAGAAGCTTGACACCGCATAGATCCACTTACTGGGGATGTGCTTACTTCTTTGTCAGAAAGATAAATCAAAGAATGATTAAAAGAGTGAAAGTTTTGAACTATTCAGATTAAATAATAAAAACAGTTTTGACAGAAGAAGATACAAACTATTTCCTTGATATCGCTTTGAAAAACACAAAGGGAAAGGAAAAAAATCTAATAACCTACAGAGAAGTCCTCTCCCAAAAGGCTTGCTGCTCAGGGGGGACATGAACAAAGTCAAGAACACTGCAGTCACAGCATTTATTTGCAAAGGGCCTCCAAACTGGGAGCCCTGCAGTGCCCTCCACTGAAGGCCTCTCCTCTTCACAGTCCCAAGTCTGAACAGAATGGAGGTAGAAATTGCTCCTTAGGCTGAAAGGACAAGGACAAGTCAACATCTAGGCTTCTCACATGCTCTGTTTACTGTTAGTTCATTCAAGCTGGGTAGTCAGGGCTTTTTCTTTGGATGTTTAAAGAAATTAATGTGAATTATGCCTTTTTAAATTGAGTTTCTCTACACTAGTAGAACTTGAGGGCACATCAAACCTGTATTGAAAGCAGAGATTATTTTCTGTTTGTGGATTGAGAGAGCAAGGAAAAAGCAGGACTTTAGAAATTAAACTAGGATATATAGTACCACTGAGGGGACATGGTCAAAGAATGTGTCTCTGTATTTCACGCATATCCATTTTTCTTTTGCCAGTCTTCCATTATTACTAAGACTGAAAAATATAAGAGGATATTTAAAATCTGAAGTGAAAAGCCAGAAATAGGATAGAAACTGCTCAGTATTATTTTCCTCTTTGTAACAAAGAAATAAAATTCATAAATAACCACAGAAGTCAGGGAGGCTGTGTGGTTTACGGAAAGAACCACTGACCATTGCTAGTTGACCAATATTTCTACAGAACGAGGCATTACTGTGTTCATAGCAGGCAGGATAGGAACAGCTGTGTCCATCCATGCCATCCAATATCAGATTCCTGTACTCCTTAACAGAGTTTCATGACCAAAAGCAATGGCTGGCTCTTTGTAGTCCTTGGCACAAAGGAATGAAGCCTGATGGCTGCCAGCATCCGTGCTTTCCACTCACTTCATAAACTGCTCAACCCTGCTCACCCCCTGCACGTGGAGCCTGACATGTCAGAAGCACAGCAACATAAATGCATTCATTTTTAACCTCATTCAACCCAATCTCCTTCATACAGTCAGGTAGAAAGGCTGTATCTCCAGGATGGAGCAGAGGGCTATGGAGAATAGTTACTCTATTCATAAAGCTGCTGCTGCAGTCAGTCACTGTCACATAGTTAGAAATTTCTTTGTATTTCCTTATGATCCGATGACTGAAATTGGTAAATGGTAATTGATGGTGATACTATCAGTTGACACTAATGAGAATATGTCAGTCAGCTTCTGCTAAGGAGTGCCATTTGTGAGTCTCTGTTCTCTAAATGCCAGGCTGATGTAGCTTCATGCCATGGTACCTTCATACATACTCTGCAAGGAATGATGTTTTACACAAAATCACTTGCCTTTGAGTTATCAGAATCCCCCTACTACAATCCAGCATCTGTTTCCTTTTGTCATGCAAACAAAACCACTGAAAATCCAGTGAGTCCAGCCCGGACCATTACTAGAAGGAAATTTTCACAGACACACTTAGAGGGAGTAGGGGACAGTAGGGTTTGATGCTGTACAGGTTTAGCTCCAGACAGTTCTAATGTCTCTCTGTATCCAAGGAAGCTGTCTTTACCAACCAAACATACGTCTGTGCAGATGTGAGCAGTTCCACACAGAGATGTTCAGATTAATGTGGATAAAACTAGCCTAGTTACTAGAAGGGCCATTACTCCCTTGGCATGGTACTCCATGAGTAGCTATACCAAATTTCTCAGTAAAGCTGGCTGGATGGCCAGTGAAATGCATTCACTGTATGTCTGCTGGCATCTCTTGGGCAGTGATCACATGCTTTTTAGACATGTCTTTACAACTTGCTAGCTTGGAGAATTAATATTCTTCCTCTGAACAGCACTAGAACTTTATTCTCATTTTCAGACTGCTGCTAGAGTTTCAGAAGACTCTTCATACATGAGGGTTGAAAAAACTGCTATTTATTTTATGTCCAGAAAATGAATCAACAGATCCTCAACATAAACGCTTAGATCTTCCCCTATTAATTCCTTCAAGATGACCTTGCAAGGTCCTCTCCAGTTGTTTTCAATCATAAACTCTTTGCTGGAAGATACAATCTCATGCTGTGATTCCTTCAAAAAGAAACCTCTCTGTTCCTGTAGGCATCAATGCTTCCTCCAAAAACAAGACAAGCCTTCACTTTCTCTATTGTCTGACAGGAAGTAGAAGCTTTATGAAAAAAATTCTCCACAGATCAGAAAAAGAAAGAAATGTTCCTTTTCAAAAGTGTTGAAATTTGATATTTAACTTTTTTTTTCATCAAAGATCATTTAGGACACTGATGTTACCAACAAAAATGGTATGATTTCAATATTGAAAAAAAAAAAAACCAGTCAGCACTGTTTATGAAGTTCAAGAAACTGAAGAATGACAAGCTAGAAGAGTAAATCTCAATGTTCTTCTGGAAGAAACAGCCCAGTTCATGGAAAGAGAGAAAAACATGCATTTTTCCTGACCATTTAATCCAATAAACAAAAACCATTAGTATCTTCCTAGTTGTTCCCTCTTACTTATGATGAAAGACTCTCAACTCCTACAACAGAACTCCACAAAAACACTGTCATGAGGATGGTTTATTTTAAACAAAGTATTACCACACTATGATGCAGAAATTTTTATTTGGGGCTTTTACAACTCTTATATAGCTCTTTTTACAAAATGAGTTATACACAGCAAATAACCTTGCAAGATCTCAGGGTTAGGTTCACTTTTTTAATAAGCTAGAAATTAAATATACAGAAACGTACAACTTTGACCAGAAAAAAAAAAAACAGTCAGGTCTAAAATAATTTGAATTTAAATGCTCAGCCATACTGGCTTCACTTATGAGACAATCTCTAGCAGCAGGAGATAAATCAGAGCACAGCAGTAAATGATAGTCTTAATTCATCTGATTATATAATTTTATTCTTCTCTTCCTCTCTCTTTTTAAATCAGTGCTTGAAGGAATGAATTTATTGCTGAGGCTTCTCCTCCTGAATGATGGATTCTGCATTATTCTTGGAATTACATATATACGTAATTTAGTACTTGAAAAATAATTTTCTTTGTTTTATAACTTAGCTAAAAATATCTGCCTCAGACTTATTACTGAAATATTAGAAAACTGGAGAACTGAGAGAATAATATAAAATATGTAAATGTTCTGCAAAAATGAGTTTTCATCATATTTTTCATTTTTTCTTATCAGATTTTATTTATTGAATGAAACTTTTACAAAAAAACTCTGATGGGAAAATCTGAAAGCATATAGTAGCCCAGTTGCTTTATTATGATGAAAGACTCAATTGAGCTAAAACTGAAAAGTTTAGAGTAAACAGATCTCCAGATAATAAAATTATTCAGTAGCTGAAGTCTACAACACTCTGGCATTAGATTAAATCGCTGCAGACACAACCCAATTGTGGCATTGGTGGGAAGCGGGTAAATGCAAAAGGCGTGACAAGTGGACACAGCCCAGGGAAAGAACCAGGTGGGGGAAACCTTGCAGGGAGTATTCTTCCCTTTACTCTTTTCAGAAAAGAGTAGCTAGGCTTCCTTTGTGCCCTGCCTTTCTGAAGATGATGCACAAGGAAAATGCTGTTGAAGGAAACAAGTCCTGCCGAGAGGCAGGCACTCAACACTAGCAGGACCTGCAGACCGGTGAGCTTGGCAGGTCAAGCCTGGCTCCTTACCAAACTGGTTTTTCAATCCCCCTCTCTGGATTAACAAACCCTGGGGGTTGAAATCTCCAGCCACTTCGCTCTGCTCATCTTCTCTAGCTTTGTCTTGCTGTTTAGATAGATCTTTGCCTCTTTCTTTCACTAACTCCCTATACAACATCATTTAATGAAAAAACCCTTCTATTTTAACTAGGCTTGAGAGGTACTTTTTGTATAAGAGACTAATAAGGAAGCAGCCAATTCCTGTAAAATATTTGCTGTTTGTCCTCACAGCTTATACATTAGGAGAGGATAAAATAATTTGTGTAATAACCAGCTGGATCTCAATATTTTTCTCTCAAGCTGTTGGTTCATTCAGTCCTCTCCCTCTTTTCAATACAGCAGTTTCACCACTGAACTTGCTGTTCCTTAAATTCCATCTGCGCTTTCAAACTATTACCCATCTGTGCAGCATGAAATAAACCTCCAGCCATGTGCTGAGCGAGCTTATTCGGGTTCTGTTATACTCTGTAGCCTCTTTCATGAGCTAGTGAATAATCATTAAATAAGACCAACATTAGTTCAAATCATACAACATGATTATTTCTGCGTTGTAAGAAAAGAGGAATTTTTTTTTCTATTTAGAGTTATTTAGAGTTGATTTTCTTCACAGCAACCCGTATGGGGCTGTGAACTGTGTCAGTGCCCAAGAGCAGCAGCCAAAGGGACTCTCAGAACTTTCTTTCCTTGGCACCAAGCTCAGCTCTGCAGTACCTCTCACCCTGCTTTTCCAGCCCTGTTGCACATCATGCAGCCACAGTAAATGTTTGCCCACAAGATGTGAGACTTGGTGAATCACAGCTTCTGGTTTGTCATCAGCTAACAAGACCAATAGCTGCACTTCTAAGCAGAGCAATGCAAGGTTTTAAGAAAGCTTTTAAACAGTAAGCAATGCAGCAATATCTCCACTCTACAGATGTCTTCTTTCTGATAACACAGTTTCCCTTTCCAGTAGAAATGAAAAAAAAAAAAAAACCCCACACAAACCCAACTGAGATTACATATTTGGCCTACATGTACCAAGAAGTTTTTTATTTAATACATTTAGCTAAAATCACAGTGAATGACAGCACCACCCTTAAAGATACGATCTTGCCATCAGGTCATGCGTCAGCCCAGGTTTTCACAGAACATATAAAAGAAAGCTACAACAAAGCACAGTCACTTGGATCACAGAACATGACCAACATGTTTTGCAGGATTATACAGGGTTTGATTTCTACTGCTTCCTTAACAGACCTACTCCGGACTAGCTGCAGTGATGATTCCTCAGCAAAAATGGGATATGATATTTCCAAATGCAAAGCTATTAACAAAGCAAATGGGTTATAATGCTAATTAAGAAACCACTAAGCAACCATGCATGACCTATTCCTGATTTGCCATGAGACTGTACCCACTGAAAGCAAATAATAAAATTCAGCAAGGAGGATGACCATGCTGAGTTAAATGAATTCGTTATTCTTTATTAAATTAGCATTTAAATTCTAAAGTGTTGTTAATAACTTTTGGTTCAGTTAATACTGACTCTGATTTACAGCTAATTATGTCAATAAAGTAGAGCTCTGCAAATCCATAGTATGAATTCTGTGAAATTTTACATTAAAAATTGTAATTTTATATTCCCCTAATCTCCACAACTACACTATTCAGAATTCTATTTAAAAACTATTTATCAGTGTTTGAATTAAAAATACATCTTTACACAAATACAGACTGATTCCTTTTATTTTTTTGATTTTAAGAAAGCATGTTTATGTCTAAAACCCCATACTATGTAATTTTTCTTTCCTGATATTTATCTTTCTGAATTTGTAAAGCAATGTGATCTTGTAGTATTTCTAATATTTTAAAATAGGACAAAAAATTGCTAAGGTTTAGGAATTAATCCTTTGGGAGCAGACTGAAGACTTTTCTTCAGTTATGTTGTAAGATGCAGAAATTTTTATTTAATACTAAGAAATACTGCTTTAGTATTTTCTGAATGCACAAGTGTCACATCCATTGTGTGCACCAGATCTTGTGTCCCATCACAGAAGCCCCTAACTCCCTAATAGTAACAGCTGCAACACCAGAAATGGAAGTTGGTATCTGGAAGGGCCAAACATTTGGTGAGATGTATTTTTCATCCCCTCCTTGCATAGATGTCGTACAGTTTTAGGAACGGCGATAGCGACGACAAAGACTCTCAAGTTTAGTTGCAAAAGAGAGCGTGTTTTATTCTCCAAGACCTTTTTTTATAGACAGTTCTGAAAGGGTCTGAAAAGGTAAAACTTTCATTGGCCATCAAATCAACATATCACCATCACTGGACAGTTGGGTACAACACCCCTCGACTGTTTCCTGCAAGTAAACAACAAAGAGCCAACCTGCAAAGGTTGTTTTCCTTCTCCAAAGACTGTTTGAGTTCTGCCTCACAATTTCTCAAACCACACTTTCTCAGACCAGTGTGAAAAAGTTATGTGACTTAGTTGCACACAGACACTGTGTTGCCTTCCTAATCTCTCACATTCAGCATCCACACATACCTGAAAATTATAGTATCCAGAGTACATCCTTTCCAGAGGTTTGAAAGATGAAAGATACTTATTTTGAAATAATTTTCATAGATGTGGTACATCCATATGGGGAGGTATATGAACCAGGGTTCAAGATACGTTTTCCCTTAGACTTCTCAGAATTTTAGAATTCAGACTGAAATTCAATCTTTAATTTCCATGATTTACATATACAAGTCCTTAACTACACTAACGCCTCTGTGGGCCCAATTTTCTGAAGCCTGAGAACTGCTGGCTTTCCCAAGGGAGAGTTTTCAGCAGTTTCTCCTTTCTCAGGCTTTGTGTAAACACTTTCTTTCCATAACATTTCTGGGTAAACAATATTCCTTTTTTATAACAACCTCTCTCCCAGGTGTTGTTGGTGTTACTTAACCACTGGAGAGAGGTGTCCAACCTATGGACCAATGGCATGTCTTTTTAGCAGAACAGTCTATGAAAAGACAGAAAGGAATTGCAATAAACTTTAGCTTCCTGATGTTTTCTACCTGCTAGATTCAAGCATCTTTATTTTCGTGTCTAATTGCGACACACTTCTGAGATGAACCATCATTCAAAGAGCAAGTTGTTTTCATACAAATGCATAACATAACTTTATTAGGGAAGTGCAATCTAAATTAAGTCCATCTAGGAAACATTTTACCGTTCAGTATTCATGCAAGTCGTGTTTAGCCAGTGGCTATTTGAATTCATATAATTCTATGTACAATTCTAATTCAGTTCATACATATACACCGGGATTCGATCTACTTACTTTCCCCACAGAATTTGTTTTTATGTCAATAATAGTTATGGAAAATGTGAAACAGATCAGAGGTTGACAAGTTCTCAAATAACTAGGAGTATTTAAGATAAAGGCAGGTAGTAGTACACATGTGGTCTACTAACAGTACCTTTATTACCAGGCACAAAAAATAGCTGGCTACACTATAAAATATCTGGTATTGAGTAGTGCAAAGCAAGTTCTACATTTCAAATCTCATTCAAGAACCCAAGGAAGTACACAGAAATCTTGACTAAGAAGTCTGTTGTGAAAAATTATTTCTTTAAACAACAATGAAAACTTTGGTTTGAAAAGTCAATGTTTGAAAAATAATTGTGCATCTTCCATTGAAAGCAAAAGGTCTCTTTGGGAATTCTCATTATGTCACAGCTTGGCTGTGAGGGAGGTTGATTAACAACAAAACAGTTTGCATGTCACTGGAACTCTAGAAAACAGCTCTGAGATTACAAATCAACTGTCTTTTACTGAAATTTGTAAAAGTTCCTTTGAAATCTATGAATAAATAGAGAAAAAAAGACTACTGACATTATAGCAGCACTTAACTGAAATCATGACACATCAATGCAAATGTATGTAACCTTTCAACTAAAAACAAACTAATATTACAGATACTTGATACTGTTTCCTTACACAACCAGAAATTTTACTATGGGCCAGTGGAATTCACATTTATTGTACATTAAAATTATCTCCAATTAGGAAGAAAGAAACTCTGATAGTGATAATTTTCCCTAAGACTGAAGGTGAAAGAGATTAGTAGCCATTCTGGATTTTTATGCAGTGTCTATCTCTGTAAAAGATGTAAATGCATGAGGTCAAATCAAAGTACTACTCACTGAATAATCAACTCATGTTCCAATAGTCCACTAAAACTGCAACAAGCTGTGCGGGAAATGCAGGCAAACAGCAAGTTTTTTTCCTGACCAAAAATAACCTACCTTATTTGACAAGTTCTCTCTCTGTTTTTGCCTCTGATCCAAGTCCTATACACTTTGAATCACTGTACAAACACTTTGGACAAACTTTTTATCCTGGAAGCCTTCTCTGCTAGCAATGACGGCTACCAACCAAGTCACAAGTTTTCATAACAGTTTTTAATATATCTGTACTGCAGTGTTTTTCAAATACTTTTAACTATTTATATCAAATTAATAGCTTTTAAGCTTTTAAAGTCTAGCTTTAGGTTTCAACTACTGTATTTAAGCTCTCTGTTGTCACTGTTAAATATGCTAAACATTTTAAAAGCCATAGTGAAAGCACGCAACTTTTATCACAAATAAAACTGTCACAGGAAATTTAAATAAAGTAGAAGAAACACAAATGGGAGGATAATAGGGAACTGGTAGCTACTATTAATATGGTCCATCCAGGATTTGTTACTAATCCTAATTAAAATAATATTAATATTCTAAAAACATCATTATAAATTATTTTGGAAAAGAGTAAGAAAAAAGAGAAACATAGCAGTTGATCCCTTTTATTGGAGTAATGCTACTACAATCATTTGTTAATCCACCATCCTAACAGTATAAAACCTAATGAGTAGTATGTTACTGATATGCAAAGTATTATGCAAATTTTATTCAAATCACAATGACTGATAGCAGGTCAAAGCAGCATGCATTAATATTCCACTGGTTGTACTACAATTACTGTAAAGTACTGCCTGCACACCACCAAGACAATTAATGACATTCTCTACACATACATTAAACTACATTAATTTTTTTCTTAAAGCTCTTTATTTCAGTCACAATGAAAAGAAACCTACTCACTACTTCAGCATTTTCACTTTCAGCAGGACATACAGAGTATTTCCAGCTAATAAGTAGTAACCCTTATAGCATACAAGTTTCCAAATGCCACCATCACACATTACCCAGAGGATTCACATTTTAGTCTCTTAACACGTCTTCATCCCAGCAAGCCAGAATTTTACAGCAGGCTAACTAAGCAGGAGTATAACTTTTTCTTTCATTTTCCCTTTCAAACCACATAACCTGGGATAAAATTAAAATATCATTAGATATAACAATGCACAGTCATCTGTGAAGAGTAACAAGTACTTAGCAAAGTGTGGCAAAGACCATGCTCTCCAAGCAGAGCCACTGTTCTTAAACAACCACCTCATATCAGTTTGGGAGAGCATCTACACATAACAAAACTGATATTTGGAATGGAAAGCTCATCTTAAACAAGGAAATCAGCATCATGTGACAAAAGCAGCATAAAGAAAAATAAAAATTATGGCTCATAACTACAAATAACTTTGAGGAAATCTCAAATATTTTCCCTAGGTAGCATGAAGTGATGTAGACTGATACTAAGGCAGCACTGTTGTTCACTAAGTAGAGTTCTCCAAATTCCAATGCTATAAACCAGACCCCTTTCAACGAGTCTCTTTGCTCTTCTTATCCTGTTTCAATTCTTGTAAGCATCATCCATTTTCATCCCTCAAATAGAAGGGTAAAAAGAAAAATCATTCCTTACTTCTTTCAGTCACAACCTAGGTCATCATATGAATCATCAGCCACAATCCCTTCCTTCAGATGATGCCCTTTCATGTTATTTTTAAGAGTCGGCATCGGTTAAATATCATATCATTTAGAATCAGATTAATGTATTTTGAATAAATCCTGGTTTGAAATGGATTTAATATTTTGGGAAGTGTTCAAGGGTTCACTTTTTCTGGTAAGAAAATTTTTGGTACGGAACAAAAGCCGTCTTTGAAATCCCAATATATCGTGGCACAGACAACACTACACAATGATTGTTCTTTTATTTAAAATAAATCCATGTTCTAGTTAAAATTTTTGTATGCCATTTTATAGTAGTGCAATAGTCCAGGAAAAAATACTATTTTACTTGGTTTTAATATAATAACTTCTTTTAAAAGTTGGGTTGCTCTTGCAAGTTATGTTCTCAAGTATATGCCAAGAGAATTGATTTGATATCAGTTGCTACTAAAAGATCACACCAGCTATAGACAAGCTAATCAATTCCTCAACTGCAGGCTATGTCTATTTTTTGATATTCCCTGTAGTCTTGTAGCAAATCAGTCTCCAAAGTGTGTGTTCTCTCTACTCTACCACAACTTCAGTAGTCTTACAATCTGATTCACAGCTTTAAAAAGTTGCAATGCTACTACTGGGTCTTCTGCACATACATGCACTAAACATAGTGCATGTATAAATGCACTATGAACTAAACATATGCACTAAATGCACTATGCACTAAATATATTCTTTAGCCATTCCTAATACCAATATTGGCTTCAGCACCTGACTAGAATGAGTTAATATTTGCACAGCACTTAAGCTTATCTTTTTAATCTCTGCACAACATCTAAGTACATATGGAAGTGCTGTGTGCTGTCACCCACACACGGTGTCTCCAGTTGAACTGAAGCAGTCAGGCAATAGAACTCACTGGACTGTTGGCAAAAGGAGCTGCCCTTCACTGTGTTCTCTCTGCTTCTGTCCTCTCTCTGTCCAGCTGTGCATACTAACTCCATCATACTTTTGTTTTCCAATTAAAATTCACCATTTTCATCAGCCATATCCCATAGATGTTAAGTAATATTTAAGGGCAAAAAACAAGTAGGTGCCAACAAAATAATGATTATATAATAGAAATGGCATCTTAGTTCAATTCTAGAGATTTAAAGTTAATTTTGGGGGACCAAATCATTCTACTACTCAAAAGAGACTAACACTCAAATATCACACTTATGCTTGTAATACCATTCTTAATACACTCCTGGTAGGTACCTACCTGTAAGCAAAATAAAACCTGTGCTATTTTCCTGAGTGCACTTTCTTAACACTCATGTTTATTTCTCAGGCAGTTATTTCCTGGTTGGAGTTGGAAGTGCTGGGGCATAATTTTGTTGGCTGCTGTGCTGTGAAGTCTTGTGTGTGACCATACTTCAAGAGGCTTCTCACAAGTTCCATATAGAATATCAGATCCTTTAAAGAGATCTGTCCATCCCCACATCTTACTTTTGTTTCTACAGAGGTGTTCCCAGAGGATTAGAAAGTCATTGAATATAGTTCTCCATCTAGAGAATAAATATAAACATAATCTCAAATCAAAGACTGCAATCATCTCCCAGCTATTTTAATAACAAGTATTTCTTTTTCATAAAAGAACTTTCAAGTACCTGGCCTATTTATTTTAGTAAAGAGGAGCTCATTATTTGAGCACTTCACTGTCTGTGAAAGTAAGCACAAACGTCCATCAACTTTTAGGTGCCAGAAACAATCTGGGATGGGAATTTACTTGATTTCCTCTTTACCATGACCCCCAGCCAAATGACAAGAGGACTTTTAAGATTATTTACAGAAAATAGTTGCTCATCATGATAAAGCATGTCTTCTCAGCATAAGTAGATGACAGGAAGCCACTTAACCTCCCTTCAAAGCCTACAAGGAAGGTTCTAGATAGTCCATGATCTCCACAGTGAGAATGACTTCACCCAGGGCCTCAGTGAGCAGCAGGCAGATTTCAGTGCCTCTGCTCCTCTCATGAACTGCAGAACACTTGCCTCAGCTTTTTCAAGGCAGAGTATTTTCTCATGTTCTTACAGCACATAGAACAATCAAACCTGAGCAGAACTGTGTCTATAAGATGGAATCAAACTGAACATTTTCATTCCTTCTTTGTGCCTCGGGTGTGTGTAACAAATAAGAAGTCCAGTGCTTGCACTCTACAGATAACCATTCTTTAGTGGGGCACAGAAAAAGGTTATTACACTCTCCTCTTCTTTGACAAACATTACACAACCATGTCATGGAAATATCAATTTTGACAGTTCTGTTTCCTGACTTCTACTCCCTTCTTCTAAAAAAATCCCTTCCATTAATCTATTTTAATTTCCTACAAAGAGAGAATAAATTCACAGAAAAACACAGTGCAGATTACCAGCATCAAGATAGCCTCTATTACGGTCCTTTGCACTCCAAGATGTTCTTTAAAAATCATCAATCATTCTTTCAGCTGAGGAGCAATGGAAAATCCAAAAGGACTCTTTTATTTTCTCATGAGGGCTTATAACTGGAGTTTTTAACAGACAACTTTGCAGCCCCAAAAAGTCATTTTATTTTATAAAGGAATCCACACCAAAGATTTCATGCACTGTCAACACATTCTCATCATTGTTTGCCTACACTCTTTGAACTATCTCCTTTCAGCTACTGAAATATTAAAATTGTATTTTCCTCTGTTCTGTCAAAAAGTTGTGCAGCTTAACAGGACAGTATTCTATATTTCCTGGACATTTTTTTCTCTCCAGAGAAACTGAAATTGGGAATTAAATGCATTATTTTATGAAAAATATCCATATAAGAATGACGGGCTTGCGGTAGCATGGAAAAGTGAAGTGGAAATTATTATCCACTGGTTTCTCATAATAAATAATGACTGCCACTTAAGAAGTATAAGATGAAATCAGACAAAGTTAAAAACAAATACAAATAGAAATGTTTGGACAGATAATATAGAAATCACTGTCACAGGATACGTCAGTATCTGAAGTTCATATGGGCTCAGTTAGATGAGCAGATGCAAGAAAACTATCACTGTCTATCCAACACAAAGGTGCAACCTCTGATTCAAAAGGTTCCCGGATGCAGAGAGCTGAAGGGGTGTTACCAAGCAGGCAGGACCTCTGAAACTGTGTCCTGTTTCCTGCAGTTCCACAGGTTTCCATTCAGCAGGGAAGCCCAGGCTGAACTGACCCAGTGCAGCTGATCTCATACACAGCAGTACTCATGGATGAATTTTAAATGACCACCCAAATCCAGTAGCTCAGTACAAGGCACAGAGAGCAGAGCTGTAACAGTCACACATGGGATTATGTTTGAAATGTTTCAACTTAGCTTTAATGAACAGGTCTCATTAATTCGCTGCTTAGTCTGATTTCATGACTTTTTTGTTAAGCATTATGCTGTAATTAATAATGGTGTGCTCTCACATCCCTTCTGATAAGGAAGGAAAATATTCCTGTTTTACAGCTGAATAGTCAAAGAACACGAAATTAAGGCATTCCCTTTAACACAACCCAATTTCAAAGATATTTTTGGCCAAAGATTTAAGTGTGGCAAGACAAATGTTAAGAACTCTAAATTACTAATTATCAGTCAGAACTGTATTTGGAACACAATTATTATTCTATACAAGAAAGCTAAATGTAAGCTAACCACTTAGTATATACCAATAATGCACTAAGATCATTCCTATACCCTCTGCTCAGATGACTTTGCTAATAAGTCAGAATTCTTCCACATGAGCCTCACACTCACACTGAAAGATAAGGCAAATGAAGGATTTCAGGGGTTACAAAGATAAGACTCCAAACATAGGATTCAAATATCCAAATGAGTACAGGAGTTCCTTAGAAAATAAAATCACAAATAAATAATGCAATCCTGAAATTTTCTTATGCCATGTATATTCCATGCATATTTTGGTATATGCTTGGAATTTATTTTATCCATTGGATTACACTTATTTGTTTCTCAAAGTGCAGTAAGTACTTAGAAGATAATAATTTTCATTATTTTGAACAAATATTTTGAACAACAAATATTTTGAACAGTTTTTTGTGGGTTTTTTGATAGCACAAATCATTGGATCTCTAGATGTTTATGAGGCATTGGACATTTAATGACAGAAGTTTTAAGAATTATACACAAGTTATAGCTGCAATCCCAAAATATTTCAAACAAAATAAAGTCTCTGGAAGCTGCCAGTCCCAAGACAGTCCATGAAAAGCTGGGACTGATTTCAAACTCACAATATGATTTAGAGTGATATGATTTAGAGTGATTTCTACAGAAACAGCTTCAAAACTCTCACTGGGTTCGATCCAAAGTCTTATTAAGTTAGTGGTAAGGCTTATCTGTCTTCTTTGTCTTGGATTTTTCCTCTGTTCAAAGAGGAGTATGCTATATTCCTCTGTTCAAAACCTGTTTCTTTCAATTCTCTACATTCATTTTTAAGGTATTTATAGAAACATCATCATGAAGTATTGTACAACTGTTAATAATGGACAAACAACTCAGAAACTCTTTGAACACCCAAAGTTTTCCACATTGCAGCTTTGATAGCTGTCACATGACCAATCAATGAATTACTGAACAGTTAGAAGAGGTGATGTACAAGTCACTTATTATAAGTGCTTATTTTAAGAAACAGAGGTACTAGTAAATCAAAAAAAAAAAAGATAGAAGAATTAAACCTCCTGTGATGCAAAATGCTTTCTTGTAGATAAACAGAGACACAAGTATTCATCAAAGTCTCTTCTGGAAAGAAAACCTAACAGGAGGTTCTGACATTATGTCTGATCTACACTCCAAAATATTAGCTTATAATTAGCTTATAATTTTCTCCAGGAAAGCTCTCAGAGATACTCCTGTCTACATCTTCTAAAATAAACTTTAAAAATAGATAAATAAAGACAGATCTGATAGTACTGGGATAATCTTAGAAAAGATATGTGAGAAATTTCTGAAGCTGTGGTCCTAGAAAAAGAGCCATGATAAAACCCTGTAGCACTTGTCGGGGGGGAGAAGGTGGGGAGGAGGGGATGAGTTGCAAAAAGGATTAAAACCCCATTAAAGTTCCAGACTGCCTACTCCCATTGCCTCCTGTATAATGCCCAACAACATTCATAAACCCTCCTCAGGCTACCATGGTTCAACTGCAGATCCTAGTTTACAAAAAATGGATGCAAAAATGCATTTCTTCAAGAACACTGATGAACAAATGATAGTTTAGTATATCAGAAAACACTACGAAGTTTTTAAACACTTTAGTAGCTTTTATTTCATACTTCAATAACAATGAAATGTTATGTTTAATTTTGAAGATATTTCAAAGCTGTATATGCTTGATACAGGAATATTTGGAGAGCGTTAGAGAAATAACAACTTTATTTACTATAAAAAGATACTTTATATCAATTGAAATATAACATTACAATAAACAGAATAATACAGCACTAGCCCAAACCCAAGCCAAATTAATAAAGTAAACAATGCTGTCACAGAAACATGGACTGCTCCTGTCATGTTCTACCTTTATATACCTGCAAAAGCAGCTATACTACCCTGCATATCCCAAAATTCAACAGCTTCAAGTGAAGTGGAAAACATCAGACCCCTTCCTTGAAGAATGGTGTTCCAGCACTGGAACAAAGAGAGATTCAGCTTGTCTGCTTTTGCCAGTTCTTAAGAAGTGACCTACTGTTTCACAAGGAATAAAACCCAATTATTTTAGGACTAAATGTTGTCTCATACAGAGAACTAACTAATAGCTGAATATTGTCAGTCTCATATAACATATGCTGGAAGTACCTCTGTTTAAGAAGGCCACTGCTGCATGCTACACCTTTCTAGGAGTCTGAATATGTTCTAAATCGATCTCAACATTGAGCGAAACACAACAGACTCCTATCAGATCTACAAAGGCACCAATGACTACACAAAAATTACTCTGTATCAAGAGGATGAAAGAACAATCTCAGTGAGACAGAAGACTGTGGAAATAAAACAGGCCACGTTTGCTCCCTCAGCTTAGAGAACCAGCCCTCATCAAGCAATCAACCCTCATTGGGTTCTCCACAACAAGGGCAGTTGCACATTATCTACTGCACTAACTCTTTTTCCTACTGGGAAACATAATCTTTATCAGTACAGAACTGACTTCTCAGCACCACTGATGCTGTGTAAACTGAAGAGGAATTTTACTGAAGTTATGCAGCTGCAAGCTTACCTCTTTTGTCACTGTGATTGCCTCCACATTTTTTCCAATATTTAGAGCAGTGAGATTCAGCATATCAAAGCAAAGTCCCATCTTTTTTATCCAACACCATAAACTACAGCATAGGAGCTCTCCCAGGACTAAACAGCATAAAGTCAGAGATGCTAAGGCATGGTTACTGGCCACAATCCTCTGTGGCTGCCTCACTTTGGTAAGCAGAGACAGCGGCGTGTCCTGATACACCACCACTGCCAGCAGGAGTCAAGCCACAGCTTCTGTCACTGCAAACACACAGCGCTGCCTAATGAACTGAAGTACAGCTTAAGAAGCTTAGCAAGTCAGCCAGTGGAGAGAGTATGACTTGAAAGAAGAGTTTATTTAAACAGACCTTCAAACTGCCTGTTTAAGGAGACAAGTTTCTAGCTCTACAGTTATTATCTTGTATATATCCATACAGCAATTTAGTATTCTTAAGTGTCTAAACCTTTCATGTGGGGAAAATTCCCCAAACCTTCTCAAAAAGAATTACCACAGTACTTCAGCTAAAAAGTTATCTTTCTTATACTACATTTATAAAATAAAGGCAGAAAATTAAAAAATATTTAGTAATAAGTAAATTATGTCAGATATTTGGAACAATATAAATTTTTCCAAAATCTTCATAAAACATTAACAGATTCAGCAATATAAATGCTTTAAAATCTGATAGGTTTACTGAAGACTTGAGGCTGTTGCCTTCCAAGCTTATAATGTAAAGCAAAGCAGCTTTAAGTGCAGAAACTCTTTTCATTTCAATTTTGTCCTTTTGAACAGTGTTTAAATGGAAAAAAGAGGAGTCTTCCAAGATGTTAGCATATAGAAACTTGTTATTCCAACTCTCATAATTTCTAGTGCTATTAAATTAGAAAATAAAAAACAAGCACATTAAAAGGCACTAACCTCCCAAAAGAGGTAATGACAAAGGTAGATTTGAAAGCAATAATGAATATTATAAATCCATGATAATAAATCTTGACATTCACCAAAACATGATGTCCTCAGCTGAAGTCCCACCACTCTTATATAGGCCAAACTCCACATTAACTTGGATGAAAAATAGGTTGTTTCCCTAGTGAAGAGATAATTTCTTGCAAATATGATTAAACTCCAGGAAAAGCACGCAGCACTTATTATATTATTTGCATATGTTATTTATATAAATGTAAATAATATGATCTCCACCCTAAAGAGTTTGCAGACCAGAAACACAAATGCAGGCTATCAGTGAAGTACCAACCACCCAAGCAAACACCTCCCCACGGAGCCTTTCTGCTTTCTGCCGTAAGTTTTGAATAAATCATAAAGAAAAAGAAGAAAATCCTTCTATTGTTGGGAGGATTATCCAGTTTGAAGTAAGTTATTTTGACTTTCTCGCTGTGGTGTTTCAGGGTTTGTCTCTGCTGCCAGCTTCTTGCAGGACAAGCAGCAAGAGACCTGGCCTGCCCTGCAGCCAGGCTCAGCTACCCCAGACTTACAGCCCCATGGTTCTCAGCAAGGGGATGCTTCCTGGCTCCAAGCTCCCTGCAGCATATTTCCAGATGAAAAAGCCTATATATTCTGCTTACTTATAGTAATTACTCTTGGAGAGAGAATATATCCCATTTCATCAGACTAACAAAGATTCTTACAGTGGTTTGCAAAATAGAATATGTTTATGTTAACAAGGCAATTAGTTACAAGGTTAGAAATCAGACAGCAAAAAGGAAATATTCAAGAGTCCTTCTTGGCTGCTTTGGCATCTCATGTAGAAAACCCCTTACCTTGTCTCAGAGATTTAACCCAGGGAGAAACCTGCACAGCACACTCTCCTGAGTGTGGATCTGGGCCCAGGCCATTTCTCTGGGTCTCATTTTATAACAGACCCAGCTCCTACATTTTTCCTTCTCTCTTCAGCAGACAACAGACTTGATTAACAGTTAGCATTTTCTGCTGGTTCCTCATTTTTTATGTAGTGTAGGGCTGGTGAATAAAAGGCTAGATAATAGTTATTCAACACAAACCAAGTCTCAGCTCCCATGTTCTGGAGACCATCTGCCTGTTCATTCTTCTCTTTGTTCAAGAATATCACATGTTTCAAATAGCAAAAAAATGCATTGGAAAGATGCTTTCTGTAGGCATAGTAGACTGAAATGAAATACTATATCCCAGGCTAAAATCTGAACTCTCAGAAATATGTTTGATCCCATGGATTCACTAGAGTGAATTTTTTGAGTCTTTCTAAAGCCAGTGTGTTGCTGTAGACCAAAAAATAGGTACCCAAGAGTATATTAGAATGGAAAGCTTTCATTTAGGCTTTGTAATATAAGGCATAAGCTGCTTTTCCTTTGAAATCAACATTTCAAAATTACTTTTTAGAGATTCAGGCTTCCTCTTAGTGGGAAAAAGACTTTACTAACATAAGGTTGCTAATGAGATAGAACTGACTGGCATGCACAAACAGATTAGCACTATTACCCATACTGACAACATCACTCTGATTATTCCACTTAGGAAAGTTAAAAAACATTTTTTCTCACCTATATAATACTGAAAAAATATCTGCTTAATAGAAAGAGAATTATTCCTTCTTTTTCTGTCAAATTTTAAAATAGCTGAGAAAAACTGTAAAAACAACACTTTTTATATCTTCTATGTAATATTCCAAACTATCATGAAATCTGGACTGTCATTTGGTTAATTTTAATATCTGTGATTAATTAGCTTTCAAGAAGATTCATCCAAGCCCATGTTATACACTTGCCAGTTAAAAACAGGAGTAGAAAAATGTGCAATTCAGATGTTCAAGTAATACACAGCATTTCCATGTTGACTGAAAAACAACACAAATTCAGCTTAGAGAATATTCATGGACAATATACTGTCTTGATGGTAATCTTAATAGACTTACAAATCTTAATAGACTTTCTCAAGACAGCTCAGTAAATTGGATGATATATAGAAACTATAAAATGATTACTCTCATGACAGGTTTATAATAGTAACAGTCTAAGATCTCCCAAATACATAGAATCATAGACTCATTTAGATTGGAAAAGACCTATAAGATCATTAAGTCCAACCTCTAACCCAGTACTGCCAACTCCACCACTAAACTACATCCCTAAGTGCCACATCTACATCTTTTAAATGCCTCCAGGAATGGTGACTCACACACCTCCCTGGGCAGCCTGTTCCAATGTTATATAATAATTAATGTGATTTTTTTCTACAAACAATATTTTTTTAATTTAATAATACAGTCATATAATCTTATTTTGAAGAGAATCCTCATGGCAGCATAATGAGTCAGCTGCAATTTCCTAACAGTATGGGCTGAAAGTCCCTGGAAGAGTGAATTACAGTAATCAGCCCTTGAGATGACAAAAGCATTAATTGGCATTTCTGTAGCTTTATGCTGATCAAGGTCTCAGCTTGGCAATGCTATAGAGACTGCAAAAAGGAGCCTTTGTAACAGATGCAAATACCTACCAAATGGTAAAACTAAGAGCAATGTGACATTTTATGACCAGACGTATCAAATGATGCTAAAAGCATTGCAGAACTTAACAGCAAAAGGGAAATTGAGGAAAAACTTTATTTTAAATAATCTGCAACACAATTTGTGCTCTGTGAAGCATTAGCACCGGTATTTTTCTGAACAGATTACACTTCTATAAATAAGAACATAATTAAGAATAAATGGAATAATGGAATAACTTCTAAATGACTTAAACATTTGGTCACCAAAAATGGAATATTGTTGTTGGCAGACTTCTCCATTCTTCTAATTAAAGTCAACCATTTAAAACACTTTTTTCCTATTAATCTGACACATGTGATGAAGGAACTATCAAATTTAACACCCTCTAATGAAACTGTTTCCACCTTGAACTTCTTCTCGTTAAATGGTGACATTCTGTTCCCCAAGCAAAAGAAACAGCCCTACGGATTTCTCAGGGAGTGAAGCCACGGGCAGTGTTTGACAGGTGAAAAAACAAACCACAGACTGCCTTTCAGTGACTTCGCTGAGAGTAAAGAAGGATGGAGACTCGTGCAGGCAACCTGCTTCACTGCCTGATGGTTCTCACAGGAACAGCCTTTCCTTAAACCCAGTCTGAACACCTCATGTTGTAACTTATGCTAAGCATTTCCTTTTCCTCCCACCTGCACCACTGCAAAATGCCTGTCTCCACTTGACATTCTCCTAGGTGTGGGGTGGGGGGACTTCTGTGAAGTCCCCTTAAAGTCATCTTTTTCCAGGCTGAACATCCCCAGCTCCCCCATCTTCTCACAGGACAAATGCCCCTGGCCCTGATCAGACTCCTGGAGCTCCACTGAACTCATTGCAGTTTATCAGAGTCTTCTCCCACTGGGTGGCCCAAAACTAGATTCAGTATCTAGATGCATGCTGAAAAGAGGCAGATAACCCCTTCCCTTGATCTGCTGGCTATACCCCTGCTTACACAGCCCAGGAGGCTCCTGGCTGTCCCTGCTGCCTGGGCACATGGCTGGTCCATGCCCACCTGCCCACCAGGGCCTCAGGTTGTACCAAGCTGTGTGACTCATCACACAAACAGGAACCAGGAGCACTTCTCTCTCATGCTGATAGATGAAACAGCAGCACCTGGGGCTATCTTTCCTGCAACAGCCTTGTCAGCATGACTGATGCTTAGAGTAGAATCATGTTTTAAGAGGGAAAGACAAGGAAAATCCCAAGTTCTTCCTAAAAATTTGGAACAAAACACTTTCCTAAGTAATTTTTTAGTATGCTAGGCAACACCATTTCTTTGGTGACCATAAAATCACTGAGGTATATGACTTATTCATCTGGAACTGGACAATAGCAAGGCCTCTGTAAATTTGGCATTAACTGTCTTTAAAGCTTCTGTGCACTCCCATGTGTCTTAGGTCAGATTTCTAAATACATCAGAATAATTCTTCATGGGCATTTTTAATATAGCATCAACTGAGATGAGAGTAAAAATATACTACATAAAGATTCACTGCTGGGAAATCCCACAAACAGCTCTAGATAAAATCCTCTGCTAAAATTGATTAACAACTCAAGCCTCTGCTTCTCCTACTGTAAATTATGCACTAATTAGTGTTTGCTTCCAACTAGAGAGTGGCATTAATATGACAAGAAACAAGATCACAAATACTACAAAACACACACCAAACACCTGATTAGCTCCCATTACTGAAAAAGGAACCAAACAGATAATTAATTAGTCTTATTAATTATAGCTATTCCTAGATCTTATAAGAGATCTTACATCCTATTCCTATACCAGAATATCATCTGAGGACCTGAACAAACACTTGCCTTTCATTTTTAATCATCTGTCACTTCTAAGTACAGCAGAGAAAGAAGTTGCCACCTCACTACAGCATGATCCCACCTCATCGGCACTGGTGAAGCTGCACCTCAAGTTCTGGACTCCTCAGTTCAAGAAAGACACTGAAATGCTGAAGCACATTCAAAGAAGGGCAAAGAAGGTTGATGAAGAGCCAAAAGAGTGAGTCCTTATCCTTGGAAAAGGGAGGTTCCTCTCTTTCTTACTTATTGCTCTTGCTGCTCTTGACAACTACCTGAAAGGAGATTGTAGTGAGGTGGAGCTTGGTTCTTCTCCCAGGCAACAATGGGACAGGAGGAAATGGCCTCAGGGGAGATTCAGATTGGACTTCAGGAAGAATTTCTTCATGGAAAGGGTTGTTAGGCATTGGAATGGACTGTCCTGGGAGGTGCTGGACTCACCATCCCTGGCAGTGTTCAAGAAATGACAGGACATGGCACTTGGTGATATGATCTATTTGATAAGGTGCAGATTGGTCAAAAGCTGGACTCCATCTCAAGAGTTCTTTCCAACCTTAATGATTCTATTCTATGGTTCTATGATTTGCTGTCAACATGGGAACTTTCTCTTGCTAACTTGACAAACAGAAATTAATCCTAGATTCTGAATACATGTTTAGGGTTTATTAGTTTTTATTAAGACAACATAATTGTATAGAGGCCTGCATCTGGCCATAGAACTGCCTGTTTTAATTTTAAATAGGCTTCCCACTGTAAGCTTTACAAGAAATTGTTCTCAATATATTTAAATTTTCAGGATCTTAATGGGTAAAACAGGACCAATGTCTTGTAATATATTATTTTGTCTTCAAGTATCCTGATTCCGGCCATGAATGAGTTATCTTTTGCAGTGGCCAGAAGTGGGTATGGCTAGGATACAGAGGTTATTCTAGACCACTTTGCCATTGCCAGTGGTAGGGGGAAGGGATTCTCCTCATGGAGAAGGGCTCTTTTGCGTCCTCATAGCATGGCAGAGGGCACGGTCAAGCATTTTCTGTTCTTGTGGGGGGTTCTGTGTGAATTGTTCAGCTCTTTCTTGCAACCTTTGTCATTAGTATTGTTACTGTTTGGTGTTTTACCTCATTGCTGTTTCCAGTAAACTGTTCTTACCCCAACACCTGCACCTTTGGTGTCTCCAACTCTCCAGCCCAACAGAAGAAGGGAGAGGGGGAACGAGCAGGAGGCACATGTTTTGGAGAGCCTCAGAGGGACCACCAAACTGGGGAATACCATTGCTAAACTATGGCACCACGCAAAAGAAAAACTGAACCAAGAATTATGTTAAATGACATGCAATACATGGAATTATATGTAGGTAGTAGTGTCCCATTTCATCATGTCAAGAAATGAGGGTAGATGGGACTCTTTCCTTCAGAATATTCTTCTAGGTCATTTTTGAAAATACATTTCTACAAGCAGAATTCAGCTCCACAAACTTCAGGAATAAATGCAAAGAAGTTATCAGCAAACTGAAGTGCTGACCTTACCAACAAGTTTTCTCATTTCATTAACAAAGATGTAGACTTGGAACAACAGTATGAAGAGTTGATACTAGTAATTTCTCAAATGAAATTGTGCTTCTAGGTAATTCTGACAGCTTTCAACCACAGATAGATCACACTAATGAAGATGGATGCTATATTGGCAGAGAGATGGTGGTAAGTTAAAACCCTGCACATCAAAGGACCTGGGTCCTCTCGTGTGACATAGGCTTTGGACTCATTTTAACAGGCAGCTTAACTGACTTTTTTTTTTTCTCTGAAGCACTGGAATTTACCACCACTGGTAAAGCAAGAAAGAGAGGATCCAGTACCTTGGATGCTACTGTCTCACTGGAACTTCAAATGACTCTCTAGTTTCACATCCGAATGAATTTCTATTTCTCCTTCAGAAGAATCAGTGGAGATTGCTGGACTTTTGATTGCCTCTTGAGATTACTCAGGAGTTGTGGCTGGATAAATCCTTGACATCTCAGAGATATAGGACATACACATGTCCCTCCATCTGCCTTATTTGTTTTACTGTGACATCGTAGTTGTCTCTTTTTGGCCTTTCATTACTTTTGTCTTGTCTTAGTATGTGTCAAAGAGCAGTAGGAATCACTTTGTTATGGATGATATGTGACTATCTGTACAGCAGATGTTCTCTAAACATCAGATTCTATGAGGCAGCTCTTGTGTGAACCCCTGAACAAGACATCTGTTGTAATAATTGTAATAATTCACAGTGATTACAGAGGATTAGACTCAATGACAGAGTTAGTTTACACCTGCCCTATCTCATGTCTGTGTAACAAATTCCTTCTTTGCAACTGATCAATATTTTTCCCCGCTCTTAAAAACTATTTCTAGACAATTCATTAATTAGAAAGTATTCTGAAATCCTCAGGTCTGAGAAGGAAACAAAGAAGTCAGTTAGCCTCAATTCTACAAAGTGCATATAAAACCGGTGAATAAAAAGTTACTGCTCTAGAATCTCCCCCTGCTTCCCCTATGCAGAACACAGCCCCCATCACCTGGTGATAGAGGACCAGATGACTTCTTTAAAGCAAAGAACAACATCCAGAGGGTCTAAGTTTTCTCCTGTTTCTACCAAGCCCTAACATGTCTTTTCAGGACAGTGGATCTGCAGCTTTCCTTCCCATATGCAGCAACAGCAGATAACTGAAAGATCAGAGATACAGCAAACACAGGAATTTCAATGCCTCAGAATTGTTTTCCCAAAGCAATCAGCATTAGGTATAGCTAAGTAGATAGGAAGTGCATTACTGTTTTCTGCCAGGCAAGCTGTTTGCTGAGTTTGTGGCTTTTTTGTTGGAGGAGGGGTTAATTTCTTTACAAGATATTTTTTGCCTGTTACAGAGAATCTGTATGAGAAACACTTCAGAAAAAAAATCACATTCAAAGCAAACAAGACTTTTAGGGGTTTGGTCGCATTCTCCATGCTGGCACCATGGTGGAAAAGAGCATTCTTTCCACAAAAGAACACAGAGCAGCAGTATGTTCCTGTCACAGCAGCACAGTCCAAGCTTCTCTTGACTACTCTTCTTGTGCAGATGGCAAAAAATCCAGACAGAATGTAAGAGGCGGGGATAAGGCAATTGCACAGTAAAATGCTCTCACCATTACCAAAACAAGTATCTTCTCCAAGAACGTCTGTCCACTTCCAGTGTCTCTACAACTACTATGAAAGAGCCAGTGCTAGTAGCAGCCTTTTCTGTCATTGTAAAAGGTTTGGACCTCTTTCAAAGAGCAGCAGCAATTCCCACGATTCTAACATTATTCTCTTTGCTATTACATTTTGCTTAAACTTCCTTGCAAGGGTCTCAGTACCAGGAAACAGGGCTCAAGCAAACTAGGACTGTCTTTTCTATGTTTTGAGAAGGATGAAGAGGCCAAGTTATAGTTATCAATACTATGGTAAATAAGAATTATGTAATTTGATATTCAGAAAAGTAACACTATCTACAAATTCTTCAATGACCTAATTCTGTCCTTTACTGCTGAATGACTTCAACTGAGAGGACTCAGATAGTGTTACCAATCAGAAAAGACATCAAAGAGAAAGTAGAAAGTTCAGAACATCGATATTGATGTTTTAGTACTTAAGAGGCAAAGTGATTGATGGATTGCTCAAGACTGTCAAAATCAAAGTTCTGTGAACAAAAGCGGGAATTTTTTTGTTAAAAAAATGAATTACTAAGGGAGTACAAGCCTTGGTAAGAAACAAATGGGAATGCACTCTTGCCCTGCCCACTATTAAGCTAGCTATATTCACCTCTTTGTTGTCAAAACTATTTTTAGACTGAATGACCACAGTAAATTTTTCTCTACTTCTACTGTGAAGCCAGGACAGGGACAGGATAGGCATAACAATGGAATGGCTGCATACAGTGGGATTCTAGTCATCAGCAATAGTTCTGAGAGAAAAAATAGTTCTAAAAGAGGATAGTTGTTTTCACTATTACACAAGAACCCTTTTTTCAAGAATTAGTTTTTTATATTCATAAGTCTGAAAAATATATGCTGATTTTAGATAGCACCTCAATTCTTTGAGATTGATCCTGACAAAATCTTTTGAAACTGATCAGTTCTCTAACAAGAACATCACCACATTGGACTACTATACTTATTATCTGACTACAAGACAATAACATTTACTCCTGCTCAGACATTGTGGGCAACATATTCCACTCCTCTAGTCTTAGGAATTTTATTTAAGGCTATTCCTGAAGGAACACACTGGCACTTTAGGTCTCAAATATTCGGTATTTAATCAATTATGTGGTACTTCACTTCATGTGCTTCCACCATGAAAAAAACTCATGCATTTATGTAGACAAGTAAGATGATCTCCCCTTCAGCAGCCTGCAGATACACATAGAGCTTCTCCCCAGATACTACTTACCAATTACATTTTCCAAGACATATCAAAAAGCAGTAAGTAATGACACTGAGTTATACTTTCGAGTAGTTCCATTTCTTTGTAGAGTATCTTACTCAAAGAAATTTAGTACCAATACTACTGTCCTTTTTATGACCCAGCAGAGTACTGTCTCATGTAAAGAGGGAGGAGCTTTGAAGGTCAGAGCATACAGAAACCAGTAGCACCAGCCTTATTCATCAGGGTGCTACACAAACCTGAAGCATATAACAGATATTGCCCCTTGTAAGAAAAAAGCCATCATGAGATGCACAGATAAACATGGAAAATCATCTTTCTTTATCTTAGTAGCTTAATAAACCTGCAACTTCAGCCACAAGAAAATTCGCAAACAACAGAGTGATTCAGGTTTATTTCATTAAGAGAGCTTATGTGATCGTGAGTTCTTTGGGCATGGGACACTTTTATACAAATGCAGTCAGTAAAACTGTCTAATCAGTATTCAAAATGTTAAAAATAAGCAAGCCAATAAAGACTAGAAAGCCACAGTACTTCAGTGCACACAATATTGTTATCAACAAATTGATAAACAGCAGATGACCATAAATTCAGTATGTCTTACTTTGATATGCAATCACTGTCAATAACTTTTGTTACTATGTAATCTCTAGGGCAAAAAATCTTACTAATTTCTTATCACAGGACCACAAGATATGTCACTGATAATTAGGTTTTATCCTTCCTTTAGTCTTAAACACATTACCACTTTGTGCTTGAGATGTGACAGCTGTGTACTGCAGGACTCCTTTCCTTCACTGGATGGCATGCAGAAGTACATGTTTCCCATGAAGCTTATCAAAATTAATAGGTATTTTGCCTTTAGAGAATGATTAATGCTTAACATTTACCTTCATTCCCTTTTGGCTATAGTTCCATTTTCCTGAGGTGTCATCCTTCTCCTGTGTACTGACAAGCAATGAGAAAAAAAATACGCTCCAAAAAAAAACCCAAAAAACCAAGCTGACTGGAATTAGGAGGAGTAAATTGTGTGCTCACTGGGAAGTAATTAAAAGCCATAAAGCAGGATGAAGGCTGGAGATGCCTAAAAGGCAATATAATTAAAACCTAATGTATGTTAACTGTAAGTGAAGCATTGAAGTCAATGACATGAATGACAAAACTCCCACTGAATTCAATTGGGGCAAGATTTTATTCTATAAGAGCTCAACAAGAAGGCCAGTTCAGCTTCAGAGAGATTGCTTGAAGGTTTGTGGAGAAAAAGAAACATTGCTGAAAATGGGAAATGGTGATTTATATACAATGACTTGCACAGTTGTGAAATAGCCACAAGAGAAATGAAAAGAGAGAATTAAAATCAAATTAGTTAATCCTTAAGAAAGGAGAAGAAGAATTTTTATTTTTTTAAAAATATGATTAGGGGAAAAAAAACAAATACAAAGGAGATAGAATCAAGAAAAATCCTGAACATGGAACAACTTTATCCAAACTAATAACTAGGAAGAAAGTGATGAAGCAGTTAAAAGGCAGTGATAACTTTATAAAGCATAGCTATTGATAAAAAGCATATTGGGAATACTTAGAAAATCTGAATTCATTCAATAGCACATAGTCTGTTTAACCATGAAACACAAATGAACTAAGAAAGAAAAAGAAAGAGAATCTGCCATTCAGTATATCTAATCTCCAGAGCCCAGTTAAATAATGGAACCACTCTTCAGAAACAGTCAATCCAGTTTCAGCGGTTTTAGCACCACGCTGTCAAAAAGTGACAACACAATGTAAGTTTGCCTAGATGTAGTTAATGGATTTACAAAAAAAATACCAAAAATTTAAAAACACCCCACTATTATCCTATAACAAATGTTCCACCAAAAGTACTACTTGTACAGGGGACATAGCAGGCTAACAAGCTAGTATTTAATATGACAAAATGAGAGAAATGTCATACTAGACACACTGCATGTGAATAACAAAACAACATGCAGAAATCTAGGTGCAGAAAACTATATAGTAACTTAGAGTACAACTGTGGAAAGAAGGGAATTGTGTTAATTTCCTAGTATAAACTAAAATCTGGCATTAACAGTCCACAAGCAGTGGACTCAGAGCCCACAGAGTGATGATACTCTCTGTGTCTGGAGAACACTTACAAAGTCACTCCTCACCAGACTAGCGAATCTTCCCAGCAATATAATCCTAACACTGAGTATTAATTCATGAAAAATTATGAGGTGGAATTATGAGCATATGACTTCTAGAAGGGACGTGAGAAGCTCTGAAAAACTGGTGGAAAATAAGTTTTTTTAACATCACCAGCAATCAGACAATGTCCTAAAACACCATGCAACCTTTTGTGACCTAATCCTGCAAGTCAGCAACTAAAAATATGCAGGTAATTACTTATTTAATTTGTCTGTGTGAGATTTAAAAAAAAAGAAACAGAACCAACTGAGGGAGCTGGAGAGCTGTGCATTCCTAAACAATGTCTCTAGAGAGTCCTAGTTGGAGAGATCCTGGTGAGATTTCAAAGCCACCAGAGAAAGGGCAGAGGATGGTGCTTCTGGGGCATCATGACCTCTGTGTCCACATCTTTTACTCAGCTGGGCTGCCTAAGAGGTAGTGGTTCTTCTTCAGATCTCATTATGCTTCCTATGCAACTGTACCTTCTCTCAAAGGGCTGGCAGATGACTCCCCTAATGTGGCGAGCATGGGCACTTCCAACTGCTCTCACCTGTACAGTATCCTCATGAGACACTCCTGGAATTTCTGTGCTGCACTGAAAAGGCTTAGTGAGAAAACATTCCCCTCAGACATGAGTCACAGCCCCTCTGCAGAACAGGCACTTTGCTCATAGAGCCATACAAACACTCCCTGGAGACCTGACGCATATCCTCATGCACATTCTGCACAAAACTCTATTTTTCTCTCTTCCCAACATCCACATAGAGTACAAAAAGTGTAAATAGGGCAGTCTGAAACTCCCAAAAAGCACACACTACTTGTTAATTCTTACTGTAGTTCCACAAGAATGTAAGAAAAAGACAACCCAACCAGCAATTGTCCCATTTTCTTTGTCCTACATCATGTACCCATAGCTTTATATTTACATTTGCAGTCATTTTTAGAATAGTACACTTATTTTTATGTACCAGGTCAGGTCATTCTAGACATAGAACTGGTACTGTTATCTGCAAATTTTGGAAGGAAAAGGTCTCTTCAAACACTATCAAGAGCTGAGAAAATGTTAACAAGACTTAGATTATCAACAAGAAAATCACCTTAACAGCTTTGCACATCCCTTACTAGCAAAGAAATAATGAGCTTCTTTTTAAGTAAGAAGTCACTTGTTTCTGTTCCTCTACAAAAGTGATAATCAAAGCTAAGATTAGAATATAAGAATAGTTTTACTCGTGATTGCATCATATACACTGTGTAACAGCCTGCACTATTTTTAGAGCTGTGAAAATCAGACAAATATCATTCCTGCTTCACACGTCACCTGTAAGGAAGTATTTAATGGGGTTTTTTTAACTCTACTGTGACTACATAATTGAAAAGTATGTACTAAAAATGTTTAAACGTGAGATTCAAATGGCTTAAAATGAATACTGATACAGTAAAAATAGATTCCTTGAGAGAATTAACTAATTATTAATAACTTGAATTGACAAAGGTAAGACTAATCAAATTCCGGCTTCATAGTAATTCTTATAAAAATGGGTATAAGAGAAGAGCAAGCTAATAAAGTGAGAATAGCTTCTGCAAAAATAGTAATGAATCTACAGCACATTAACTCATTACCGAATTATATTTTTATTTCAGTATTTCCTTTCCAGATCAAGAAAATCACAGGTCACTTAGGGCAGGCAAAGAAGGGAAATATAATGCTTTTTATTACCATAAAAGAAAGGTCCGTTTTATGTTAGGAAAGGGATCAAATGTCTGAACGGTGCTGACCAGAAAGAATGGTTCAGTTACAGACATAAATGTACAAGTTATGTTGAATACAATTTATTTTAAAATTCCATTGTTAACCAGAATGCCCAGCTAGCAGGATTGATATGCCCCACTAAATTAAAGACAAAACTGAAAAAAAAATCACTTTTTTATTCCTGAGAAGTACAATAGTTGAATATGACCCTCAAACTTGACAACAAAGTCTGAGGTCTCCATGGGAACCGAATCAACCTCCATGCACAGAATTTACCAGGCTGAAATGTGTGTGCACTGTAAAGCACATGCTGTTGGCTTCACAGAGTGATCAGATCCCTTGTACATGCATAAACTGCATGGACAGTAGAGACCCAGAAGACCTTTCAAAAGTGTCAGACTTATAATGCATGGCTCTACAACACAGCACACACGTTCAGAGGCTTCAAGTAAGATCATTCCAATGTCCAGAGTCCCAGATGAGACTGCTATGAAATGCTGATGTGCAGCAGCTGGAGCAGGGGCATCTGGACTATGGTTATCAGGTATCCCTAAATCCCAGGCACATTTTTAAAGTATTCAAAATGGGCCAGAATTTCTAGAGAACACAGCTGAGCAAATCCAGACATACACATGTGCTGGATTTGGCTGGGATAGAGTTACTTTTCTCCACAGTAGTTACTACAAGTCCATGTTTTGTATTTGTGCTGGAAACAGTGTGGTAACATGGGGATGTTTTAGGGGCTGCTGAACAGTGCTGACACAGCATCAAAGCTTTGGGCCTTTTCTGCTGCCTTATCAGTGAGGTGGCTGGGGGTGCACAAGTTATTTTTAGGGGGCACAGCTGGGACAGGTGACCTAAAATCACTCAAGGGATACCCCATACCGTATGGTGTCCTGCTCATCAATAAAAGCTGGGGCAAGAAGGAGGAGGTTGGAGGAAATTTGGAATGATGTCATTTGTCATTCCAGCTAACTGTAATTCTTGATAAAGCCCTGCTCTCCTGGAGGTGGCTAAACTCCTGCTTGCCCTTGGGAAATGGTGGATGAATTACTTGTTTTGCTTTGCTTGCCTATGTGGCTTTTTCTTTACCTATTAAGCTGTCCTTACCTCAACCCACAAGTTTTCTCACTTCTACCCTTCTGATTGTCTCCTTTCTCTTATAGTGAGATGAAGCAAGCAGCTGGGTTATGCTAAGCTGCCAGCTGGGATTACACCACAACAGTCTCTTTTGGCACCCAACATGGGGATCAGAAGGTTTAAGATAGAACAGATTTGATTGGAATACGCCAGATTGGATTTAAGGGTGTTATTTTGCTGTTTATCTATTAATTGGCAGATTCCTGTGCTTGCAACAGGGCTTGCTTGTTTCACTGTAAATTAGGGTCTAGTGCTTGTTAGTGGCTGGGTTTTTTGTTTTTTTTTTGTAGTGCTGTACTGCTTGTGACCTTACTGTGCAGTGCCTGGGAACATTTTCACCCCAGCAGTGCCCATGCACTGACAGCTCATGAAGGCATCACTGCTGTTTCTGTACTGCTGCACTGGGCAGGCCGAAACTCCAGAGAGAGCTCAAGCCAAAGGGACTGTGACCTAGGGCCACGTCCACGTGTGAGCAGATCTCTCCAGGGGCCTGCCTGTGACAAGCCCACAGCAGAGGAGGAGCCTCATGGAGCGTCTGTGCCCACCGCGGTCCAGGGAAAGAACGCACACCCTGAGGCTGCGCGTGAGCACAAACTGCAGCACGTCAAAGCAAGGCTGTGGGTGAGCCCAGGACACGACAGGAGTAGGCACACCCCCAGAGGGACTCCAGCCATGGGTCAGACACGCTGGAGCAGGTTTATTTCTGAAGGGCTTGTAGCCCATGTTCAAGGCCACACTAGAACAAGACGCACCTCAAAGTGGTTATGGCTGTGGATAAGCCTGTGTCACGACAGGTATAGCCCTGTATCGACCCTGGCTCATAGACAGGCTCCGGCTGATAATGGGGAAAATACTGTTACCTGTGTTCTACACATGCACACACTGAGACTTCAAATTACTTCATGAACCTCCTAGCCAGCTTCAATTTAAAGTGTTCACCTAAAAACTTCATTTAGCCTCCACAGCTGCTTCAATCACTGAGAGTCTTTCATGGGCTTGGAGCTGGTCAAGCGAGAAAGCAAGCATGAAGAGTTTGCAAAAGCTTCTTTTTTTTTAAAGCCTTTACTTTTGTGAGAGTAAAGGCAGTTGCATTTATATTCCTTGAAACAAATCTTATTTGACACAGTTATTCTGTCTGACTCTGCAAGGCAGACTGGTTTTTGCCAGGGACAAAAGCTGTGATAGTTATAAAACTGTGAGAAAAATCAAGTTTTATAAAAGGAAAGGTTATTTTATATATGCACACCAACACTGCACACACACATAATATGAGACCTTATCCTCTGATCACACAAACAAGGAAACAAATTGGTTACATTTGCTGAGGATGTCTTCTAACACTACCACTAGATTCTTTTCTGGAGGTGGGGCTGAGAGAAAGCACCAAAACAGTTTAATCAGAGCTTGCCATTTTTCTTATTAACATCATGTCTCACAATTCAGTTTGTGGAAGCCTATGGATAATTTAAAAGATCACTGTAATGTCAATGATTTTCCCTTTAGATTTCAACAGATCAGGATATTTCCCATCAGTTTTTCATTTGTAATTCTGCCTTGCACAATACTAATTTTAACTTAGGTATTTTCTCTTTTGCATTTAAAAAACCAAATTCTTCTAGAGAAATCATATCTGCCTCTGATAGTATTGCACTTATATTTTCTTACAAAAATACCAAGCCCTTCTACTTTCAATGTTTTTTATTTTTCTTACTAAATTCCACTTTAAGTTGACTATGTATTACCTTCTGTCACAGCAGTTCTTTGCAGAGAATCTGAAATAAACATGAAGAAATGCCATAATTTTCAAGTCTCTTGAGAAACAAAGTATGTCTACTCTTATGCAGTCCTACTTTAGACGAAAAATATTTCAAAATCTCAGATTTTTTTACTTAGTGCATTACAACACGTTTCAAAATCTCTGGTTGGATTTGACATCGCAGATTGACTTAATTATGTACAAACATGCCTCCTTGTTTGAAGATTCTCCAGTCAGACAGTTCTGGGTACTTTTTGCATTTCATCTGTATTATTTCAAGTACTAAGGAAAGCTCCCTGTTGCCGTAATTCTTAAGCATCTTATTTTTACTCAGCCTGTCTTTGTACGCCAGTAGAAGGGCTGCACACTGTAAGAAGTCACTTCTACAATTGCCAGTTTGCAGAAACTCCCTGCACAGCCTCATATTGTTGGTGAGAAAGAAGTACACACTGCTGTTTGGTGGCCAGGGATGTCACATTAACATTTTGCTCTGCCTGCCTCCCCAGCAGTGCCTGATGCTGCCTCCAGTCCAGGCTCTTGGGTGGAGGGTGCCAACACACGTGCAAAGGAATATGTCAAGAACCCTAATGGCTGGGTGGGCTTTTCTCCAGCTGCCTTCTGGGGGAAAAAATGTTAATCTGCTGGCAAAAACCATACCTAAAAAAAAAACCCCACCAAACTCGCAAGGAACTGGTAGTTAAAATGTTTCTCTCTCTTAACTGACACATTGGTTCTGTACACTGCCAAACAAAGGCAATCCTGACTAAATATTTGTCTCCCACTCTCTCCATCTATGAAAAATTAACATACACAGGATTGTTCTGATGAAGAACAGCATGAAAGGGGCTAACAATGAAAGAGTAGTATGAAGTGACAAAATATTCATTAAGGATTAAAAAAAGAAGGGTGGCTTTACACACTGCCAAAAGTTTTATTTAAACAGGCTATTCCATCTTGCCCCCACTATACAGAACCACACATGGCTGACACTAGAATAAATCTCAGCTCTATAAAAAATTTACTGACAACACAGACTACAAGAGAAGAGCTTGTTTACCCTCATCCTCCAGCTCCTGACTTTCTGAAAAATTCAGCAGCTTAGAGCTGTATAAATCTGTGTGACACTTCCTGGGACTTCTCCATCCAGCTATCAACTCTGGAGACACACACACCACCAGCACTTCAAGGAAAGGTGGGCCATCCCTCACTTGTTGTGCTAGAGGACCCTCCCAAAGACACCTAGAAAAGCAGAGCAGATAGAGTGGCAAGAGGAAGGTGGCATAACACAGCTATCTAATTTTATTTTCTAAAATTGGGGCTGGTGGGAAAGAAGCGCAGGTCCACAGAGAAAGAGCAAGCTCTGTACCACCACCTGAAAAGGTTGGAGTGGCAGCAGTGCCCTGTCACATGTCAGGGACCACATTGAGGTGCTTCATTCCTGGTGTGCCTTGCAGGGCCATGGGGTGCAGGCACCAGGGCAATCCCAAATTTTTGCAGCTGCCACAGCCCAGATACTCTCATGCTAATGTAACTACAGCCACAACCAGGGCTCCTCTGGGCTTCTATTCATAATAACAGGATAACTTTTCAACCAAGCAACTAACTCAGTACTAATCTCATGCCTGAAAGTTTCAGATTCCAGTCTAAACGACCCAATGTCACCCTGCTGTTTACCTTCCCCTTTTTGCTGCCATGAGAAACATTTTCTATAATGAAGACTAGTGAAACCCTAAATAAGATGCCCAATACAAATACTGCAAGCTTTTTTGAATGAAGAGGCTGTACAAACATGGTCCAGGATTCTTTAGGTTCAGATAATCCTATCTTGGGCCAGGACAGATAATATGACTCAAGAGACCTTGAGGAAACCTCTATCTGATTCTCTCATTTGTTAGAATGTTATCAGCTGCCTTCTCCCCTTGAATTTCCCCCATAACACAGTATCTTCAAATCTACTTTAAAGTTTATGCTCTGCCAAGTGCAAGAGAGAGTTGAAGCAGGCATCTTTGTATGACAAAGGAAATTCATCCAGTGGAAAACATGCCAAAGCTGAACTAATGTTGACATGAGCCAAAAAACAGAATTCATCATAAATTTGTTGGCATATCTACCTCCACAATCCCTGGAGTCCTGTCCATGTCGTCCTATGACACCAGAGAGTGACACATAGGAGATGCAACTGGACAGAGGAACAATAAACCGAATGGACAATGTCTATCTGATGCCCTGCACAAACTGACAACACTGAATTAAAGTATTGTGGCATTGGGAACTGCCCCCGCTCTACTCAACACTCCCACTGAAGACTGACGAAAACAGCTCTCCCCAAGAGGTGATCTGACAGCTGATCTCAAGTGAACAATGAAGTCCAATGAAGTGGGAGGAGATGAACACGGTGAAGCTGTGACCGGCCTTCCCTGCTGGCTCAATGGCCAAGCTGGAAACATGAGATCAAATTTGCAGGCAGCTCCCTTCAGTGTCCTTGCCATCTCCCTGGGAAAGGATGTGAAGGATTCTCTACCTTTGTATCAGGTTCCCATAGTCAGGGTTTGGTAGTGCGGGGGCTACAGGGATGCATTCTGTGAGAAGTTGCCAGAAGCTTCTTCCATGTCCGGCAGAGGCAATCTCGGGCAGCTCCAAGATGTATGTGCTGCTGACCAAGCCTGGGCCATTTAAAAATAGCGGCAATGCCTCTGAGATAACACATTTAAGAATTTTGACAAAAGGTTATTGCACATACACTTGCAGCCTGAGAAGAGTGGGGTGAGAATGCACGAGATGAACAACTCTGCAGACACCAGGGCCAGTGGAGAAGGAGGAGCAGGAGCTGCTCCAGGTGCTGGAGCTGAGATTCCCCTGCAGCCCGTGGTACTGACCATGGTGAAGCAGCTGTGCCCCTGGAGCCCATGAAGGTCCATGGGCATGCAGAGATCCACCTGTAGCCTGTGTAGGAGCCCCACACCACAGCAGGTGGATGCTTGAAAGGAGGCTGTGGCCCCATAGGAGGCCTGTGCTGGAACAGGCTCCTGGCAGGGATTTGCAGACCCATGGAGAGAAGAGCCCACCATGGAACAGATTTCCTGGTAGGATGCTGGAGCAGTCTGTGCTTGCAGGACTGCACCCCATGAAAAAGTGATCCTTATTGGAGCAGTCTGTGGAGGACTGTAGCCCATGGGATGGACTCACACTGAAGCAGTTCATGGAGAACTGTCTCCCTAGGGAGGGACCCCACAGTGAAGCTGGGGAACAACTCCTGTCCCTGAGCAATAGGAGAAACAATGTGTAATGAAATGACCAGAAACCCCATTCCCTGTCTCCCTATGCTGCTGGAGCTGAGAAGGAGGGCAGGATGGGGAGAAGGTGTTTTTAGGGTCTTATTTTACTTCTCACCATTCTGCTTTGACATTGTTAGTAATAAATTCAGTTAATATCTCCAATTTGAGCTTGTTTTGCCTGTGACTGTATTTGGTGAGTGATCTCTCTGTATCCTTATTTTGATTCATGAACCCCTCATCACATTTTCTCTCCCCAGTCCAGCTGCAGAGGGGAGTGATAGAGAGGCTTTAGTCTTTGGTCTGGCACTCAGCCAGGGTCAACTTACTACACCCATCCACGTGTCTGCCTAGAAAAGGATGTTCTAGGCCATGCCAAAAATACCAGCATGGTGTGTTTCCACACCACTGGCTCAGTGGTTTGATCACTGCTCTGACTGTTCTGACAGGGTGAAAAAAAAAGCTGAGAAAAAAAAATGTCAGTTACATTTTTATCTGGAGAATCATTTGACAAAAGTTTGATGGAACAGTACGAAGCTTTCCCTGGTACTGGATTAGAAGTTGCACTGAACTGGAAGGAGGTCAAAGGGCAGAAATCAGAAGGGCTGTAAAAGATTCAAGAGAAAATATCTTTTAGCAAGACCCCTTTCATGATTTCTGCCCATTCTTGTTCTTGAATGTTTAAAACACCTTCCCAAAAACTAGGGTTAATATTGTCTCACCCTTAATGTTGAACATGTCATTCCATAAATTGTTTTAACCTTATGTTAAGAAAGATAACACTTCCAAACAGCAAGAAATTAACCTGCAATTTTTGCATTGTTTAGCCTGGCTCTGACAGTAAGAGCTGCATTCACAAAGCAAGCTTTAGAGAACCCTAGCAAGCACTGATATTTCCTCAGACAATCAGAGGTGTTCAGCTCCCTAATCAATTGGCTTCTGCCTCCCACTCTCCTATAATACCCCCAAAATTTCACTGGCAGAAGGGGAATGGTGCCAAGGCTGGTGGAGCCAAAGACCTCTGCCCCAGTGTTAGCCAGATGTCCCCACAAGTGGGCGAGATCCAGGGCACAGCACAGGGCCATCAGCACTATCCTGGTGAGGATTTTGCAAGGACCAGAGAATCCAGTGCCTCACAGCTGGAGCAGTCACAGCATCTCTCTGCCAGGAAACTAAACACACTTCAAATGATGCATCGAAAGCACCCCCTGGCAAATATTCAGTTTTTGAACCAAGTCCATTCGCTTCTCAGAATTGAAGAAATGTTAAACATTTTTTCAGCATTTTAGTCTTTTAAGAAGGGACTTCACTACACCTGAGATGTGCTTTCCTCAAGACAAGACTTGGATAATCTACTGAACAAAGTACACATTTTCATCCAGAAAGTTCTATTCATTTTAAGGCTTTTGGTCAGATTTTGGACATAAACATGTTAACAAGAATATAGCAAAAAGATGCTGCAAAATTCAGAGATGTGTCCTTGAATGCCTTATTCTCTCCTGCCTTTAATATTTTTTGTCTTTTTCTCCTGCTAAAAGACCCAAACAACAGTGTTAAAGGAGAAGATTTCAAAGTCTGTAAGTGTTATTAGATGAGGAGCCACAACATATCATATGGAAACTGCAACTGAAGAGGAAAAGATTTCTATCATTAAAGACCCTGGTGTTGCCAAAAGCAAATGTAGATGAATGCAGACTGACAAGCCCTGAAACAAAGAACCAAACTGGCAGACAATCAGCTAAAACAAAGATTCTGCAGCACAAAAAGAGATTGGAAGTTACTACAGAAAAATCCTTTAAAGCCTTTAGCCAAGTATCCAGTTGTAGTAAAGAAAGTAAACAAGAAGTTAGGTAGTATTGCCAAAGGAATATAAATAAAGACTGTTGATATCACTATAATGACACAGTAGCTAAAATTGCAGAGGAAATATACAGTACACTTTCAGTGTACATGCACTAGAGGAAAATACAACCTCCTTTTTGACAGGCTGAGAAAAAAAGCTATGAAATGCCAGCAGCAAATGCAAGGTTTGAATCAAACTAGTAGTCAAAGTATCTGTAGTTCTTCCGCCAGTCAATCTGATTTTTTAGATGAAGGATTATTTCAATGATAATTAATAGTTTTAATTTAAATTTAGGAGATGCACACCTTACCACCAACATCAGAGAGTGATAAAGCAGAAATCTGATATTGAGAACACCCAAGAACTCTGTGTGAGAGTATAACTGCTTCTGTAGGACAGACTGGCTACAAGTGAGTTTTCCCTTCCACAATTTTTTTAATAATTGCTGTACTTCTTGATATTTTTCTCCATCATTTGCCAACAAGTATCAAAAAATAAGGAAGAGATGCTTTCCTTCCCTACAGCTACAATGTGCTTTCCAGCATTACTTAATAAGGGCAACCAAAAAGTCACTGAAAATGCTGAATTTTCTCTTATTGCCTTTGTTAAAGCTCCTACAGGTCACTGAAGGTCTAACTAATTATTATTATCTCTTAAAAATAATATTGCTGATATGTAAGTCACTCTCTTGCCTAATTTACTGGAAACAACAATGGAACCCCTCCTTCTTCTCTTAGGTGAGAGAGCCCTGTGCCCCCTCCCCTGGCAATGACAAGAGTGAGATGCTATTGAATAACATTAATAGGGTCTTGGCCATGTCCCCATGGCTTCAGGCTCCCTCACATCTACTTCAAAAAATTAACCCTGTCCTTGGCCAAAACCAGGACACTAACTTGATTTAGAAGGAGAAAAAGAAAAATTTGTACCTGTGGGCCTTTTTTGTTGTGCTTTGTTTTGGGTCTTTGGGCAATACAATGAAAATAACTATATTCCTGAAAGTCTTTTCATAGAATTGAATAGTAAAATATATATCACAAGTGAGATCACTAACTATATTGACTGTTAATTTGATTACAATTTACCTGTTTATATTTCTTGTCAGAGACACAAAGTTAAAAGATAAAAAAGTCAATCCAAAAGTCATTCATTTAAAGAAATTTAAACAAACACATATACATAAAGGGTTACAGGCTTTGATCAAGCATTCCTCCCCTAATACAATCTACGTCTGATACCATCAGTAGAAGACAATCTCTGCTAGTGGATTCCCTAGCTGAAAAAGAAACTTCTTCACCAGTTTCCAAGGGCTCATACAAGAAAACTGTAACAGAACACACACAGCAGCTAATTTCAGAAGCTGACAAAACACAGAAGAGAAAAAAATAATGTAGATTTCATTTTTCCTCTCAAATGTTTTTGAACAGCATCGTGAAGATAACTGAAACAAAAAGGAAAATGAAATCCAGGGAAAAAGAAGCAGCAACATCTATTCAATGGAAAACTGTATGAGGAAGAAAATGCAAGAAGAAACTAATATAGGAAATTAGTATGATAACAGTTTAAAAGCCCCGTAGCTTTCACGTTCCTTTAAAATATAGATGACTTTTAATATGAAATATATTTCTTAAAGATTGGTGGGCAACATTGCATGATGCAACACTTTTGTATTGGACTTTGCTGTCTGCAGGCCATCTTAGCCTAGGAATCACTCTGAGTTTGATATCAAATTTCTTCTGCCAAGCCTTCCATTGGGATAAGAGCTGGAGTGGTGTATACCTGCTGGGAACCCAGTCATTGAAATCATTGTTTGCTTTGCTGTAGCACATGAGGTGGTTTTGTCTCTCTGAGCTTCCTGGAGGCCCTTCTGCAGAGCAGAGCTGGCTGTTGTGCAGAGGACGCCTGCAGTGTCCCATCAGCAGAGCTGGCGTGACACGGTGACACGGGCGAGCGCCGGGGGCCTGCCTGCCTGACCCGATGGCAGATGCTGACTGCAGAGAGCATCTTCAAGGCAGCACCATATGCCAGAAAGGGGAGAGACCAACTGCCTGCTGCGGATGGCTGCTCCCCAGCCTGCTGCCACCCACCCAGGGAGGCACTCAGAAAAGCCAGGCTTTGGTTTTGCACACACTGTAAACACACTACACCTTCAAGTCTAATAAGAACAGAGTGTCAGGGAGAAACGAGCAGCAGGAGCTCCACCTTATCCATACAGCCCTGAATTCTGTGCTTGTGTCTCCCCAAATACTAGTGTGAGCTGCTGGGGACAGGGAAGGACTCTGAAAGCTCAGCATGACTGAAAAATATACAGTTCATGCCACTTTTCTGTATAGAGAACTACTTCTAAATACGTGAATTAATATGAACTCTGGAGCAGGTACCTTATTTTGTTGTGGATTCATACAATTCCCAAGAAAATAGGGGTTGGTCTAAGGCTGCAGCAGCCTAGCACTGCCACAGCCACAACACGAAAACAGTGTAAATGTCAGTCACAGCACTGAGATCCCACAATACATCTGCCTGTGATTCAAACAGGAAAGCAGCAGATTCTCAAACAAAGCCTGCCATGAAAAAGCAATTTAAACCCCAAATCAGCTGAAGTATAAAAAGCTTTCTCTCAAAAATTTTAAGAAAATAAAGCCGTAAGGAAGTGTCAAAGTCATTATAAAAAACATACAAAATATTTCTCCATTTTTATATTATGTTGAGTTTTTCAAATAAAAGCAGCAGCCTGCTTTGCTGTGTTCAGAGCTGCTTCCCTATCCCGAGTTAAGTGAATAATGCCTTTCACACAACAGCAAGATAAACCAGTTCATGCAGACTTTCTTGGCACTTCACAGAACAAAGCATCCTAAGAACACAACTAACAGCTGCTAATTCTTGTTATACTTTTCTTTAAGAAATGTGATGCATAATAATTGGCTAAATGGTTGAATACATCTCACATTACTTCCTCCCTGGATTTTTAAGAAGTAGTTGAGTAAGCACATGAGTATCACTGCCTCACATGGGCTAGAAGTCATGTCTTCTCATGTTCCTGATCATACAGCTATCTTCCCCTTCCTTTTCAGTATTTCCTGAAAAAATAGTCTTTGTCAAGCAGATATAAGTTTAACGAAAATCAAATCCTTAGTGGAGACAAGATGTAAAATATCATAGAAAACTATGACAGCAGCTGAAGACATTGTCCAACTTCCAGTGCTCTGTCAGCATAAGCATTGATCTTACTCACTTTCAAAGGCTTGCATTATTCAAACAAGCCTACAAGCTACAGGGTGGAAAAAAATCCTAAATTATAGTTTAATGAACTGCTAAGCCCTATTCCTGGGGCCATCTGCCCTTCACCCAGAAGCCACCATTGGCACTCTCCCACATGACTAAAAGCCATGAAAAGTCCTCTTGCCCTCAGCATTCCCCGGCACACAGCACACACTTAATCTCATATAACAATACCATCTAGTGGTAAAATATATTCATTACACTGGGAATCTCGTGTTTTCCTACAGCACCATTGGACAGACACAAGAGCAGAAAACAAAAATAACTCTGCCCACCACCAGAACAAATTCAATAACTATTCATTTCACCTACACCTATTTTAAGCTTTAAGCAATTTTAAGCTCTATATAAATGAAAGATGAATTTGTTCTCCTCCAAAGCATATTAATTTATTAACACCATAAACCATCACCTAAAGAGCAAACATGCCCAACCAGGCCAGGAGTCACTGCAAGGCACAGCACTACCTGCCCCAAGTGTGCTGGCCACACGTGTGGAACAACACAAGTGTGTCTACAGCTCCTCTATGGCACACAACCGTACAAGAAATGGAATTTTCTCCTGTTCTGAGCAGAGTAAACAGAGAAAAAAATTGCTTGCTCCTTTCCACATAAAGAGAGAGACTGTATTCAGCTGACATCCTGAACCAGCTTCCCCTGTATGACTCCACTTAGCCATGATAGCTAAAACAGAGTGACAACTGAACATAAAGGCAAATTGTTACATTTGCTTGCAAAATCTTCAGGAGAACGTGAATGGTTTGAGAGAGCAGAAAAAAAGCTGGAGTGAGTCAGCAAGGTAGAAAGATGACTAATGAGAAACAGCAACAACTTGTTTTACAAAACAATACTAGTTATATTGATGCTGTAGACCTAGAAAGCTGTTAGACATAAAATTATTCAAAGACAGAATCCTGTACTAATGCAATGGGACAATTTGCTCTACTTCAGTGGGCTTTGTGGGAACATTAGCACACTGTAAACAGCATATTAACAAAGAGTGCATATTTGTGAAGGGCAAATTTAGTCAGTATTCAATCTGCAGGAAAAATTTAGCACATAAAGCAGTGTCATGCACACGTCTGGCTTGTTAACAGCTTGACCTCTTGAATGTACCTCTCTCAAAAAGGAACAATAACCCAAATGCTGAAGAACTCTCATACACAGGAAAAAAAAAAAAAAAAACACAAATATTAAACTTGCACCCTATCAATTTACATCGAGATTCAGTTTTAGCAAGCTACAAAGTTCTTATACTGAGACAAAAGCTACTAGAAAAAACATTTTACTGTTTGAAATATTTTCTTATAAAATCAAGTCAATTGCTTTCACAAAATGTCATAGTCTAGAGAACTTCTACAGCCTTTAACTGCAGTTGTTGTTTTCCTGCAATATACATATTCACCCAAGAATCCTGAAAACTATTTAAATGCTTGTCCCCTTAATTATCTAGTTCAATAAGACTAATAACATAACTATCACCCCATAAAAAACTGATGCTCTTCAGAACCTCCTCTAAGCAGCCTTTCACTTAATGAAAAGAACAACAGAAAAAGCAGATTTCCAAACATGAAACATTTACTAGCCAGCAATAACAACTTCCTATTAAAATTAGTATCAGCAGTGAATCCAACAGTTAATCAGAATGTTATTAGGAGTTAAGATGTTAACAAGGCAATATAGTGACAACCTCTCATAAATAACAAATGATGGTTAATATCATGTTTTAAGAGATTCTGAACAGAAATGTTATTGGGATCATACTATTTCTCTCCAACATATATTACTTCCACCCTCAAATATACAATTACATTATCACGAGCTTCAATTAATTGTTTTAGATGTTAGTTATCAGTCCTAATACATTTTGGATTTTTAAATCCTTCCATAAAGCTCTTCTTATTAACTAAAATTAATTTGAAATACATTCTTTACAGAATCAATATTTGATTGGTATCTGTATTTATCAAGGCTGTTTACATAGGGTAAACCTTAGCTGCACTGCTGAATTTGAGGCAGGAATTGATGGAAACCTATTCCCCAAGGTTTCAAAATGGAGTGAATTAGGATCTCAAGCTAGGGTACTTGCTGGAACAAGATTCCTGAAGCACCATACCTGCTCTGCTCAGTCCACCTTCACTCTGCTTGTCAAACCAAAAATCATACCCAGGTCTCTACAGAATTTCAACCTGTCAGTAATGACTATGGACCAACATAATTTCTTTCAAAGAAATAAAAATCTAAAAGCAGCACTTCAGAACTAAACTACACCACTGAATGAAATTCCTTTTCATTTTTCATTTTCATATAAAAGTTATCTTTATAAATTATTTGCTAGTCCTTGCTATTACTTGCATTTAAATGAATACCTTATAAAATAGATTTCTTTACACAGAACATCAGACTGTCATAATTGTTATAATCATATCATTAAAAAACTTCTTGCATATTGTAGAAGCATTAGTAGTAGCATTCAATCATGGAAAGTAGCTTTCCATCATTCCCACCTTCATGATTTTTAAAACAAAAAACTCAAGAGATTGGTCATCACACAGCATACAAAAGCAAATACTGAACAGGAAAATATTAATATCTGTGGAGATTTATTACAGAATTATAAATAAAATTTCATTTAATTCCTTAATATCTTCCCGTCTTAAAAACTGACAAATGAACTTCCTAAAATGTTTTAGTACTGCAAGACAAATGATTGAAAATTTTCATTACACAGTTTCCAAGGTTCCCTGATGTCTGCTGAAAGGGCATCATGGCAGGACAAAAGCAGTCAAGATCATTGAAGGTGCCAGGGAGAACTTTGTGCCAGAGGCACTGGGTGGGCCAGGCAGGGCCACGCTTGCCAGCATCTGCTGTGCACTGACAGGGCAGAGCTCCCTGGGGTGGGACAGTGGGGGGCAGCCAGGGCTGTACTGACCCTGCAGCAGTGGGGTGCAAGATTCTGGCACGTAAGAAATAGAGAGCTGCAGAGTTCTAGACTGGGACCTGTCCTGCTTAATATTTTTATCACTATCTTGGAGGAGGCAGGAGTGCACACTCCTCTAGTTCTCAGATTAACACCTAACAGGGAGAGGCCAGTTGATACGCTAGAAGACAGCACAGCTGTCTTTTAGAGAGGTGAAGGCAGGCTAGAGAAATGTGCTGAAAAGAACCATGAGAAATTCAGCAAGGAGAAAAGCCAAGTGCTGCCCTACAAAAGGAAGTCCCTCTGCTGAGGCCCAGTATGGGGAAGGATAGGCTGGGAAGAAGCTCTGCAGAAACTGCCCTGGGGCAGCTGAGCATGGGCCAGATCTGTGCCCTAGTCAGTGGGACAGCCAGCAGCCACTTGGGCTGTATTAGATGGGGCACAGCCAGCAGATCAAGAGAACAAATCATCCTCCTTTAATCCCCACTCAGCAATCACTAGACTTCTGTAGGCCTGATGTTTCTGAAAGCTGAGGGTGCTGGCTTTCCCAAGGGAAACTTTTCAGCAGTTTCTTGTTTCCTAAGCAGCTTTGTGTAAATAAGTGTTCTTCCCATAACATTTCTGGGTAAACAATATTCCTTTCCCATAACAACCTCTCTCCCAGGTTGTTTGTGTTACTTAACCAATGGAGAGAGGTGTCCAACCTGGGGACCAATAATGTGCCTTTTTAGTGCAGCATGTTAAAAAAAAAAAGCCATGAGGAACTGTAAATAAAGCCTTCTGATTTCTCTTCTGCCTGCTGAACTGGAGTCAAGCATCCTTACTTTGTGTCCAACAGTGACAGACTTCATCCAACTATGTCCAATACTAGAAAGATATTAATAAACTGGAGGGACTTCAGCAGAGAGCCCCCATGATTCCTGAGGCTAAAGCACTTGCCCTCCAATGAGAGACTGAGAGAACCAGGGTTTGTTTAACCTAAAAAAACTTGGAAGGCATTTAACAGCAGCCTGCCAATACCTGCAGGGTGGTTAACAATAAGATGGAGCCAAGATCTCCATAGGATGAGGACAAGAGACAATGGATGTAATCTGAAACCAAAGGTTCAGAATGGATTTAAGGAAAAAAACTTTACTCTTAAGGGCAGTCAGGCAGGGGAGCAGGTTGCTCAGAGAGGCTGTACACCCTTTCCTCTTGGATGTTTTCAAGACAAGATTAGATAAAGCTCTGTACAGTTCAGTCTAACTTCAGATCTGACCATGTTTTGAGCAGAAGTAGACTTTGAGATCCCTTCTCCTGAATTATCCTGTGATCTTAGGGCCCTAAGACTAAGAGATAACCTATCTCTTTCTTACCTTTCTATAGGATACAGCATATATGCTGGTAAATTAACTAGAAGCAAATAGCTGCCATTAGTTTGAAAGCAGAGTGATGTCTACCTGTGTTAAAGTTAGCATTAACAAATAAATATAAGGTTTTACTGTCAATGTTCAAATACTTCCATTCTGGCATTTTATGCATTGCCAAATATTCCTTATGAGGTTTTGCTGCTGTTTTGGAAACAATCTTGCAGGTAATGGATTACTTTTTTTTCAGCTCCACGGTAATAATAACCTTCAAAACCGTCTGGATATTTCAGAATTTGAGGATTCGTTGACCACCAAGAAACTGATGCCCTTCTCTGCTGACATTAGTTATTTTCTCAGCTAAGAGAAGAGGAAGAATACACATGCAGATTTGCACTACCAAGGCGCACATCTGTTCTGCTCCAAGATCAGACCAAAACTACTCTTCAATTATTTACCTAAAGATTAGTCACCACAGACTTTACTTCATTAATCATCTTGGGCTTTTCCTTCTTATGACATTTATTAGCAACTAAAAATTTCAAGAATTCTTGGAACACATGTTAGCATTATATGCCCCACTACACATCTTATATATGAGCAATTAAGAAACTACTTCTACATAAACTGGAGTAAGCTTTATGGCAATCTTCACTAATTCCTGGGGAAAAAAAATCACTCATCCTGGAAACCTCAAATCTTATTCTTGCTCTCTGTAGCACTCTGATGTTTTAACACAGGCCACAATCACCCTCATAATCACAACCTAGAAATAAATTTAACTTAAATTTAATTTTTAAGTAAAAGTTATAATGTTCAACTCAAGATTACAGTACTCTTGCTCTGTTAGCTTTGCAACTTCGTGTCTAAGCCAATAGACTGAAAATATTTTTCTCTGTGTAACATTTATCCCCATGACAAATGTAAAGAATAAAACAATGTTTCAACACAAAAAATATAAGTACAAACATAATCCAATTTGAAATACTTTTATGTGGACCACAGGTTTTTTGGGAATACAGTTCCAACCTCATCTTTTTCTATTTCTCTCATCATAGCACACTGTTTAAATGTGAGATCCTCTCACATTCCTGAATAAGTGATATGTACAAGTGAGCTGTCAATGCTTCAAATCAAGTACACAGGACTGCCCTGAAGCTGCCACAAAGAGGTCTCACATGAGAAAGTGATTATTTATAATATTTCTCTTAGTCCTTCTTAAGTTGCTAGTGAGGTTCATTAACCTAATCAAAGGATCTGAGAGATCTACTTCAGTTCTCTTTTTGCTGAAACTCTCACCTAATCCTTGTCCTTAGTGAAAAAGTATCCAATCTCTCTCCCTTCTACTCTGTGCCCTTGAAACATCCCTGTAACAGTGATTTCAGCAGTTCAGAGCCCAAGAAAGACACTGCCATGAAGATAAACAGGAATGAGGTCAGCTTCTTTTTATGGGCTGCAGAAATCAAATGGAAATACCAGTGGCTCTGCTAAGGCCACTAAATATGAATTTCCATGTCCCATCAGAAGAAGACGGCCTGCTGTATTCCATCCTGCATAAAACATCCACTTGAAATAAAGCTTACAAATTATTACACATGACAAACAGCTGCTTTTGACAGAATTAAATAAAATTTCCAGAGCTTTTTACCTTTGTATTTTCTGATCTAGATAGCAAGTATAAAAAAAAATAAACAAAACCAAAATCAAATCAAAGGAAAACAAATTCAAAAAAAACAAGCCCCAGAGGTCTGGTATAATACCAAGTCCTAACAAGAAAGGTTTGAAATATGAAGCTACCACCATAACCTCTATTTTTTGCTTGCAACTTGATACATTTTACAAGGATACACAGGGAGATGTTTCAATTGGATGTATTTTTAAAACCTTAACCACAAAGCTAAAAAAAATACGAAGTTTATTTAATTATTTAATACAAAGTTAAGTTGATTCTAAAACAGAATTACAGGAAAAACACTGAATCCACAGTTATATTGTTTAGAGCTGTTCTGCAGAAGTTTGACTATTTGGTTCAGGTTTCCCCTTACATGGGCAAAAGAAAGACAAAGCATGGAGCTTAGAGAGAGGAGTGATCTTTATGGAAAAGTGGCACAAATCTGACACAAAAAATCCTCTTCAAAACTTAAGACTGTTTTGGCTCAGAAAAATATAAAAGTGTTCTCAGCAGAACACTTTAATGGAAAGATTTGTTTTTGAAGACTAACAAGGATAAGGTACAGATCATCTGCAGGATGTCTCAAAGCACCTAAGGTGGATGCTCTGAACTGCCCATCCCCTGGATGTGTCTGATGGTCCCTATTGACACAGGAAAAGTCATGGGAGGACTATGATAGCTGTCCAGAGCAAAGGAATAGTATTCCATTTTTTAAAGGAAAATAATGATTTTTTGATTTCTGAAATAGTCAGTAACTATTTGTTGTCTGCTGCACTGACATACTCTCTCACTGTGGTTCTGAGTAACTTTGATACACTACTGAATTTTTGTTCCTTTCAAGGAGCATTTTAGAAGCACAACATATATAGAGGTGTTTCAGTACACAGGAGCTTAGATCTGCCATACCCTCCTCTGTGGAGAGCTCACTCAGACCTAGCTTCATTGTTACACAAGGCCTAAGAAAAATAAGCAGCTTTCCTGGGAAACAGGCACAGAACCAAATCACAAAATCTCTGAAGTCACTAAATGTTATTAAGATTCTATTTCAGAATAAAGACTTGTTTTCATCACCTTCTTAGCTACCCTCTATCTCTCCTATTCCTAGCTTAGCTGAAATTAAAATGGGGTTTCTTGTCCAAGATGAGTGCTGCTCATGTAGGAGGAAACGAACCAAGGAAGAACCAAGACTCTCCTCTGCAGCCTTGCAGGCCTCAGCATTGCTTAATTCTTTTGCACTTGGACACAATACAATGAGGATTATCTCGTGAGAATTCACCATCAGGAGAAACACTAAATGCACAAACTGCTTATTTCATTCATAGCTATTCTTTTGCTATGAATACCACACAAAGACTGATCAAGAAGCCATAAAATTCAGAACGAGATAGTTCAACACAGCAATGCATCTTTTCTGCCTGCTTTTGGTGCCTCAGGGTGCACTGAGGGACACTGTCACCCAGGTTCCTGTTCTTCTGGGCTTGTAATAAACAAACACCAGCAGAAGCAGGTACATCATGTCAGCTTGGGCTTCCTGAGTCTGTACACAAGCTGAAACCATGACTCAGTGACAGCGACTATCTCACTGCTCCCTCTGAAGTGTCACACAGGCACGGCTTGTAATACTTTCACAAGCTCATCCAGGAAAAGGGTGTAGAAAACAACACCAAAGGTGTGCAAAATGGGAGTCTAAGAGCAGAGGAAAGCAAGCAAAAGGCAGGAAGACTGGCAAGATGAAGAGAGTCCAAGTTGACAATAGATACAAATAAATTCAGGGACAAATTCTTTATTCTCCCCATGACCTCCACATGAGTCCCCCTGACACCACAGAGAACTGTGGAGGCTGGCCTCAGCCTGTGCTCCATCTGACAGATTATCAAATAAATGCAGAATCTCGCCTTTTCCTCTTCATGAATTTGCCATGCCAGATCAAAGAAGTGGGAATTCGGGACCAGTGTAATACTGATGCAGCTGGCAGAGCTGTTTATTTGAGAGGCTAAATTCAACCTTCGCTTGGTTGAATAACTTAATTGTGCTTACTGGGAGTCTGCTTTTTAAAAGGTTCAATTCTTTCTGCTGCCAAGAATCAGAGCTTGCTTTCAGCATGAAATTATCTCAGGGGAAGGCTTTTCTGAGCCAAACCAGTCCAAAAGTATTCTTAATTGCTTTCCACACTCCTCTGAAACATGAGATTATGTAGCAAATCCACGTTCTAAACCAGAAAAATTAAGGAGAGAGAAAGGTGAAAAAACAACCTACAGAGAAAAAAAATAATCTAAATCACATACCCTAAATAAAAAAATGCAGCTTCAGATGTTAAGAGTTCTTAATCAGTGTGCCCCCCATGGAAAACTACAATCAGGTTACACTAACAATGGAACACAGACTATGCAGAACTATTTTAAATAAGATCACTATTTGTGATCTTATTTAATGAGAGAGAAAGAGAGAAAAGAGAGAGTTTTCTCAAAGTTTCTCTCAAAGAGAGAAAACTCTTTGACTGGTCTGTACAGATGTGTATTGTATTTCATTGCAAATTGTCTCATAAATTTAACTAAACTTCTAAGTTAGAGAGAGTCTTTTAAAGGGCAAATAGATTTTCCTTTGTCTTGATTTGCTTTTATTAATACATGAGAAATTTCAGGAAATATGAGATTATCCTTCATGCTAGAATAGCAATGCTGACACAACAATATCATAACTATTATCGAAAAACAGTAGTCTACAGATAATTTTCATCTATACTACTGAACTACAAATACATTTCTTCAGGGTTTGGTGGCAATGCGTTAAAATGAAGGTAAACAAAAGGAGCAGTGGAATACTGCTTCTGTAATGAACAGCTTTATACTCTTCAAAATGTCTAGGATTATGTCAGGAAAATTCAGAGAATTTCTCAAGTTTAGATAACAAGGAACCAGAAAGCTTTGAAGAAAGATTAGTTAGAAACAGAATGCCTATAAGTATTATGAATCATTTAATACAGATATAGGTGCAGATGGGTCAACTAGATATCAGTCTAAATCACACAGGATGTGACAGGTTTTGTCTCTTCAGTGATCCTTCTGTCAACTCAAATAATTTGCAGAGGAATATATCTGGTTTCCCTTCTCATCTACAGAGGCATCTCATTCTGTCATTCAGTAAATTGAAGTATCCAAGCAGAAGCCTTTTCTAAATCTATTCACAAATACACTTATGAGTATGTCTGAAAATAATTGTACAGGAAGCCCTAAGCACTGACATGACTTAAATACTTACTTTAAAAAAGGTATAAATTGTAAGTGTTCCCTGATCATCTCTTCTGTAAACAGAATACAAGAGCAATCCATAATTAGTAGCAGCTCAGCTTAAAGCCAGGGGATGTCAATATACTAAGAAAATTAGGAGTCTGACATAAGATTTTCCAGGCTCAAAGCAATCTTAGGTGAGACACTTGCTAAAACAGGCAGATGACAGGAACATGCAACACAGGTTGGCCAATGCACACCATATGAAATACTCCCGCCTACAGCAACGTTTAAAATTAGCATGCCACTCACCAAAAATAATAACAGTTTTTCAGTACATGATGCCATTTTATATTAAGTTGGAATGAGTTTGGCTGAAGCAATGCACATAGAAAAGTAAAAGATCTGTAGTCTCTCCACTGTTCTGTATAAAATACATGATATCCACGAGACTCAGAAGCTGCCTTGTTGTGCTGTGTTTGCTTGGAAGAAATTTAGAGACATTTGACCAAGTCTTCTTTAATATTAAATAACTTAACAATAAATTTCTTCTAGATTAGACATATATTTTTAGAAGCTGGATAGTCTCAAGTTCAGACGATGTAGCACTCTATAAGTAAGTGTAATCCAACATCTATATATGTATATATCTACAATCCAACATCTGTCAAAACTGAGCCTGAGCTTAATAAGTGACTCCACAATGGTCTCAGGCACATGGTGTGATTCTTGGGTTGTCCTTCACAAAGCCAGGAGTTGGACTTGATCGTCCTGATGGGTCCTTTCCAACTCAGCATGATCTGTGAGGCCTTAGATGCAGCACTGGCTGAAATACTAATAAAACACATTGCACAAAATCAGTTTAGCACCTCTTAAATGACTTTAAAAATAATTCTTCTCCAGTGGTGCTGCTTCTAATGGAATCATGGATATTACTGATCACAGAGAAAAATATTACTATATAAAATTATTTTTCACAGCATTTTCAGAACACGTCTTAATCCAAAACAATGTTAAGAAAAACCCAGATTCTACAAAGTGACTTGATTTGGTAAATGTGGTTTATTTGAATTAGGGGTACTTTCAACAGAACTCTGTGTATGAAGGTTGAACTACTCACATTACTCTTACTGTATGAGAAACTTTAAAGAATTTGGAAGGTAAGGTGATTGATCGATCATAGGTGTGCAGCATGGTAGCATGTCATGACATATATTTACTTTTAATAAGAGTTGAATGGGACCTTGATGGAAATGCTGTACTGTGCACTGTAAGGTACTACATATTACAAACCCATCTGCAGAGTGAATTAAAAGGAACAAGGAGAGAAGTTCCCCAAACCTCTTTTTTCACCCCTCAGTTCTCTGGGAAGGAACTCGTATAGAAAGTAACACTAAGATATATAAGCTAGATCCCAAGCAACTGCATCACTACTAACAAGTACAAAAAAAGATCTTTTTTTGTGATTTTCACATATGTGGAAAAAGAAACCAAATGTATTAACTTAAATTAGTATAAAAACTCCAGGCCCCACATAATTTACCTTCAGGAGATTTGTACAAACATTGGAGTTTGTAGTTGAGGCAACAAAGAGGGGGAAAATAGAAAACAGAAAACAACAAAAAAAGGGTTTCTCTTCAGCAAACAAGAATTACAAAAATTCTATTTAAACTTCTAAGTTTTGTCTGACTCAAAAGGGCATTTTTTATGGTTTTGGTGTAACACTTTTCAATCATTTTAGAATTCAGGTCACTTCAAAAGAAAAATGTCATTTCAAAGTAAAATTCAAGTAATTTCATTTCTATAACATTAGAACATAGCGTAGGCTCAAATACATGGTTGTTTCCCTTAAAACCTAAGAACATTTTTATGTTTTCAAAAATCCCTTTTTATGCCCAACCAAATCTATTTCCCAGACTGTAACCCGTTTCATATTTCAGCCTCTCCTTACCACATCACTGAACCTGTAAATCAAGTAAAAATGTATCTCAGAATATGTAAAATAAAAAGGTTATCATGTGTAAATTATAATCTCCAGATGTCAATACTACATTATTTCATACTGTTGTTCAGTGATCTTTTCTATCATTCCCTTTCCAAAGGACTGTATGTAAAGGTTGTGGAAGAAGTGATGTAAACATTACACTCCATAGTATTTTTCTCTTTAGCAATAATTATACAGAGAAAAAGGCAAAACAAGTGTAACAATTAACAAAAGATTAGAAAAACGCTCACAGGTGAATAGAACTCTTGTGATGATGTCTATAGAGGAAGCCCATTGGTAATCGCGTGTTTGACAATCCAAAACCATGAGAGAAGACATTATAGGACTGGAAAAACTCTCAGCCTAATGCAGCTCTGAAGGGAACTCACAGTTGGCAGAAAGAGATGGAAAAAAGTTGTTCCACCTCAGTAAGACTGTCATTGTATGCATAAATAAAAATGCATATACATACAGCTTCATGCTCTGGTCACACTTGAGGTATTGATTTCCAAAGTCCCTTCGAAGATTTCCATAAGAGCCGTATGTAAATCCTGGAGACAGCAATAAAAATCTCATGCATCCACTCAAAGTATTTAAAGACTGCTTACTTCTGTGTCTCATTAGAATGAAATCTAATGTACAATGGAATCTTAGATCTGTACTTAGACAAACTATATGCAATGCAGAAGTAAAAGCTGTTCACACTATGAAAAAAAAAAAAAATCAAAACTTAATCCAAAGTTTAAAAGCCTACTCACTAAGATTAAGGATTTTGAAAGGTTTGTGCCATCCTTATTTGACTGAGCAGAACAGAAGCTTAAGTGTAAGCTTGTGAGGCCTTTTTTGAGACTAATAACCTTTTATTATCTAAACTCTGTTAAAAACTGGTTTCTTCTTTGTATTTTCAAGTGGGACTGCTGTCTAGAGTGCATGATATTCCCACCATTGTTGCTGATACTTTCTAGTTTCAGTTGGTTTTCATCTCAGTTACAGAACCATGAAAAATAGATCAATGCAAAGTCTTGAAAAAATTATAAATAACATTCATCACATTTAGAGTTAAGAAACAGCAAGGTTTTGTCAGTCTAAATGAGCATCTTAAATTGCAATTAAAATTTAGCATTTTATAGAAACATTTGTTATGACTCTTTTAAAATAATTCAAAATTAAATTCTAGTAGAAGAGAAAATCATCAAATGAAAAACCAATAAAACAGTATAATGCTTTTTATCCTAGTATTTTCCCAAATAGCAAGCTTACAACTCCTTTAATAAGAGCTCCACAGAATTCAAATCTTTTCTGAGGACTTTTATTTTACTTCATGATCCACAGAAAGAAGACACAATCAAGTCCTTCCCCATACAAGAGGGCAGTCTACTCTTCACAGGTGTCTCACTCTCAAAATCCAGTCTGCCTGCTCATGAGTACAGTAGTACAGGATGAGACTGAAACTACATCTCCTCCCATAAATAGTTTACAACAGTCATCAAAAGCAGGAGCCTTGAAAGAAGTTTATACAGAGCTTATAAGAGGGTAAATATGCCCTCTATATATAAAGTGATATAATAATGCCCATTAATATAAAGTGATCATAACTTCTAGCAATTTGCATCTCAGTTAATTCTTGAGGCCGAAATGGCATTTTTATTTTTTGTAAGAACTTTGTGGAATTTTCTTCATGGAAGTGACAATTCCTGGAGTCAGGTACCCTTTTAGCTCCCACAACAATCTGCAGCAAGCAGTTCTGCACCTCCACCACGAACCATGCTAAGAATGCTCTCTGCCTCTCTACAAGATGCATCGTTGTTCTCCTTTCTCCTCCATCCATATATACTTTGGGATTTCTTTCATCTCTTCCATCACTCTTTCCAACCTAGGGCACTTCAATATTTCCTGATCCCTAGCTGATCACTCCTGCATGGAAAACAGGAGTGATCTTAAACCCTCCAAACATTATCAATTACATATGCCATTTGCCCGACATACACATCTTGAGATTAAGAAAATTTTAGGGCTCTTCCCAAGAGAGACTTCCATATTTGTAATTAATATTCCTGTTCTCTAGTTTTGTTATGTGAGAAAACAGTAGGTCACAGTATCACATTATTTGGGTTGAATATTTACAGTCTGGTCCATCTGTCTTCTTACTGGTTTCCTAGATGCAAACTCAGATAAACAGATTAATAGCACCACCTTGAATCAAAATCTGTTATCAATTACACTCAAAAAAATCAAAAGAACCCTGGAAGCATGTTGTAATATACTCTCTTCAACCCACATTGCTAAGTGTATGAAACAAACACCTAGGAGTCTTGACATTATTTTCAATTATCAGAGTTTGAGTGAGATCCCCAGCTAAGAGAACATGCTCTGCCAAGTGCCTGAAGAAAACCATAACCTCCACAGGGCATCACCTTGGAAGGTACAGGATCTGTTGAGAGCCTGAAGGAATAATTAACTAGAGATGGTCACAACATTGCAGACAGATGGCAAAGAACTAGCCAGGGAATGTAGAAGTTCTCCTGCAATGCCTTTTTGACAATATTTTGCAGCCTCCCATTCTAGAGTAACTGCATACACCAAACCTGAAACTAAGTACTTTCCACAACCAAAAGGCCACTATAGTCACATACCTGTTCTCTCAAAAACCTCAGCTTAAATTCCAAAACAGATTTCTGACTTTGGATGAAAACTTAAAGAAAAAGATTTCTATTCAGTACCCTATTAGAATAATGACATTTTCCAAGAGCATGAAAATGAAGTAGAGTTGATACTCTCTGGTAGCAAATGATTTTTTTTCCACTTTCAATTTTCATTGGGAATCTCAGTCAATTTATATCACTAAGGAATCTGTCTCCTACCCATAATCGACAATTTGTCTTTTTTTGTTTGAAAAATACTCTCAACAATGTGTCCCTATACCTGGGAAACAAGATTGTATTAGAAGTCCTGAGTACAAGTAGTTCCTTCATCCAGGTATCTTCTGATATACATCAAAATGCACATCAAAATCATATGCTCATCCAAAAAGAACCAGTTAGGTTTGCTATCCATTTTTTTCTCTAAACAATGTGAGTAGTCAGAGGAAGTTGTCCACATGAGGTTTTGTCAAGATCCTTGCTAACTTTAAAAATATTAAGCAAAAATCTTATTTGAAAATAAAAACTGGTATAAACAACATTGGCACAGCTTTGTATTTGTACAAAGATCTCAAAGTTTTGTCACTTCTGCAAGCAGCACACTTAGACTTTTATGGAGGCTTTGAATCCTGAGTATTCAGACTTAGGTCTGAGGTCTTTTAGAATGTCACAAGTTTCCAGAAAGCACTTTCAAAATCTGAGCTGTAAAAAATATAAATCTCTGTGGTGATGACTCTTTTTGCTGAGACGTTACAGGGTGTTTCCCAGTCTTTTTCAGAGGCTGAAGAGCCATGTGTATTTCTGCTCACTCACTGACACAAGCCACTGTCCTAAAAGAGGTCTCAGCACCTGATTTGGTGCAAATTGAGCCCACCTTCTGTTAAAGCAGCAAGAATTCTCACGCAATAACAAGTGTAGCAAGTATATATTCTTAAGCATTTTTACCAAAGCTAGTAGAGATAGAGACATTGTTTGCTGCACCCCTTTAACAGTGCTATTATTTGACTTCTCAGCACTTGTGGGTGCTTCTCAGTCTTGTGGGTGATACCATCTCCCAAACCTGACTTCAGTCTCCCTTACACATGGAACAAACATTAGCCTTCTCATACTTATAATCTTGTTATAAACTGTGTGAAAACTTCTATAAAGTTATGCTGCTGGGAAGCAGCCTAACTTATCTACAGTTTCCAGGAGAAAACCTTCTTGTATAATGCACCAGGACAGATCCTGGTTCAAAAATAAAAGGCTACAATGTCTTACGTAAATCTGGGGGTTGAGTGAAGAAAGGGCAGCTATCTGGAGGTCATAAATATTCTGGTTATGCTCACTCCATATGCCCTGAAGTTCAACTATAAATAGCCTTCAAATTGCTACACATTTCAAGAAAGTTGAGTAACCCAGCTTTCACTTTGTAATGTAAGGGTAAAAGTCTAATAAAGCCACAGAAGGGCAGAGGAGAAGAGCTGCAGAAGCCATGTAGACATCTGCTGAAAGAGTCCTAGCTGTGAATTTCCATAGAGAGAACCAGCTGGCTTTAACACAGACAAAGAAATGAGAAAGTACAAGGCCAGCGAGAACAAGGTCAGCTCTGTGTGAGGAGCAAGCAAAGCAGATAACACTGACGTGAGTGGTCTGTAGGAGGGAGAAAGGAACAGCCACATACACCTCTGTCTCCACACATCTAATTCCCACCAAATTCTGCAGCCAGTTATGACTTCAGACTATTTTCTTTTTACATATCAGTAAAAGTTGTGCATATTTATATGTTTGGGACCAAAAGTACTGAAAACAGAAGCTGGGTAATCTGCCGCCCCTTTCTGGCCAATTTATTAGTAAATTTTATTGTCTTTGAAACACATTTCCAAGCAAAAACTACTGGTGTGCTGGACCCTACCTGTAGCCTTCTGGTTCCCTCTTCTGAAAATTTTTGTGTTCCTTCCAGCTGCTGGCACTGCCTACACAAACCATTAGTCCTGGGCATCCCAGGTAGCAGCAGCTGAATTTGGACACAATCAGCAGCCCTTACTGTGCCAGAGTTGCTGCTGTCATACTGCCCTTGCAACAGCTCTCACTGAGTTCTCAATGTGGCAATGAAAAAGACTGTCATCTATTTGGCTTCATGCACAAATGACATCCATCACTTCAAAAATCACTTTTCCCACACGCTGAAATTACAATTTTGCTTAGAGACTGAATTGTAAATAAATATCCCAAAAACACTCAAAAGAGAAGCTGAGTTTTTTCCCTTTCCATAATATCAAAGCAGGTGAGCCACACTAATAAGCAAGGAAAAAAAAATCAACATTAGCTTCTTATTGATCATTCATACTAACATGCTAGTTTTCTTTTGACAGTTACATCTAAAAGTCCTCAAAATAGTCAAACCCCCCAAAACAAACAAACACCAAAAAAACCCACTGACCCTTCTATATCTTACTTATTTTTCAATTTTTCAAGGACATTACCAAATACATCTCAATTTCAATAATCCCCCTAGTAATCACAGGCTATTTATTTTGAAAACAAAACTATTTTTAATGCACGGTTTTCTATTCCAGACAATGGAAGAAAAGCTGGTTATGAAATCTAGTATTTGATTCATTTTGCGCAGGCACGGTTCAGAAAACATCTATGCTTAGGCCACAGATCCATACATACACCACTTCCTCTCGGAAGTCTAGATGAGGTAAGCTCCATTGATCCAAGATTTTGTGGATTTAAAGTTTTTGAAGGGCAGCCAAAACCTTCACATCATTTTTCTGCTCTTTCCAGAACTTGAGATCTTGGTTCTTTTTCCTAAAATACTTTAAACATTTACATTGTAAACAACATTATGCTGAGAAGAGGGAAAGGTCAAAAAAGGTGGGCATCCTTAACATCTTGTTTTGTATTTCAAGTTAATCACTGAGGGCAGATTTTTTTCTAAAAATAAAGCTTGAGCTCTATACAGAAAAACAATGTGGGTTCATTTGTTTGTACATTATTTTAAATGTTATCACATTCCTCTATCTAGCACTCTTTGAAGATGCACAAGTTCAGTTGCTTGGCCCCTGTGTTTACTATAAAACACTTTCTGACAATATGAGGATGACCTTTCTCCATAGAATTGCCACCTAATGAACACCATCCCTCCCTAAGACCATTGAAGGAGACATCATAACTGAAGTGGGTAATCTAATTGACTACATAAAGGTTCTGAAAGCACTTCTTCTGCTTCAGGCAGAGGACAAGAGTTGTACACTGTGCTGGACTACTCATCAGTGTTAAGCATTTACTAAGATTTCAAAGCCTTTTTTCAAGAGGTGGCTACCCCCAAACAGATTTCAAATGGGAGATGTTGTCTCCCATGCAGAATGGTTTTCTTCAACCTTAGTTAGTACAACATCAAAGAACACATTTCATATTCAGAGAAGCTTCTCTGTTTCTGGAGAAATTTCAGTCCTCCAAACTGAAGGGTTGAAAATCAGTACCTTCAGTCCAGACCTAAGAAAACAATACAAAGCCTGATTTGTAAATCATCTGCCTACAAGATGAGGGGCTCCAATTTGCTTAAGTCATCGCTGGCACTCAATAATCCTCTAGTGCACCTGCTTTGGGAAATGTAGTATATATCCCCAAAAAAGGACAGTAAATTTCACGTATACAGAGGCATCAACAATACAGCATTGTCATGGGATCAAACAGAATGTGTAAAAGGCACAGATTCAGGTACAGAAAAGATTCATAAAAGGAGATATTTTTTCTTTAAAATTAAAGATACAAACTGTCCAGGTCACCATAGATAACTGCGTGGCTATGCAAGTTCTCATTTTGCATAACTTTGAAAATTGCTCACCAAAACTATGATGTCCAAAGTATTATTTTCAATGATTACAAGCAAGGTCACAAAAGCATTCTGTCATTATGTTTTCTGGATGGCATGATATAATGACATGATTCTTATTATGATGCAGAAATGAGAGCAATCTTTATTCTTCTAAATTCTCTTTTTATACAATACTTTAGTACAATTCATATGATTGGTCCTTAGAGCTTACACCCCTTTTCTAAACATCTTTTGCCAGTAAACATGTTGGAAACCATGCTGATGGTTTCAACTTCCCAAGGATTGTTATTGTTCTTTGAGATCTTCCCAGGCCAGAATGAGAAAGTTGCTCGCCTGTCTTTCACACAGACCCTACCAGTGCCTGAAGCCTGTAATTCAGACCATTGTCAGTACTCACAGCGTTCCTCTGTGGAATTTTTAAAAAATCCAACACATATGAAGGAACAAAATCCATCAGTCCTGAACCACAGAAAAATCCCAAAGTTTGATGATCTGGTTCAAGGACCGGGCAATGTGGCATTGCATGTTTTTTGAATATGTTGCTCCATAATAAGTTCTGTTAAATGTAAAGTTAATTCCTTTGTATTACGTTCAGTTCTATGGACCCCGCCCCCTACCTAACTGTATCCCTTTGTTCCCTCTTCCCCCGCGTGTATCCTTCCCACCTTTTTCTAATGGTTCGTGCCTCGTGTAAACCCTTTCCCGCCTTTTAGTCCCCCCTCCCCATTCCTAATGATTAGTCCAAAGTGCCATCACTCACCCTCACTTTCCCCGAGACTGTTCCACTGGTTAGAAGTTGCCAACTCCACCCCTGTTCCCTCCTCTTCTGTAACCCCATAAAACCCTCTGCAAACCACGTGTCTTGGTCGGATCGGGGGCTCAGGACCAGGGGAATAAACCTGTTGCTGCTGCATCCTCGATTCGAACCCTCTTTCTTCTTCCTCCGCCTCGCTGCTTTGACATCTCTTCGAGTCCCCTTTGGGGAAAAGAGCCCACGGTGTCAGCCACCCGGTGCGGTCTGACACGAGAACCTGCTGTCCCGGTGCCTGAGCTAGCCGAGGGCAGGAGCGAAAAGCTCTAAAAAGGCACCGCGGCGACAGGGCAAATTTCTGCTATAGCCAGGAAGGGGCATGGCTAGGACCCAAAGATAATTTCCTAACACCTCACATCGTTTTTGGGTGGGAGCAGGAGGAAAGGGGGAGGGAAGTGCTACCTTCAGGGTGGGAAAGCTTGGCAAAGGGACTGGCCAGGTATTGCTTAGTGTCAGGGGGTTTCTGTGTGAATTGCTCATTTCTTGTACCACCCCACCCACCCTTCCATTAGCACTGTTACTGCTTGTTTTCTTATCTCACTGCAGTTTCCAGTAAACGTTCTTATCTCAGCCCATAATCTTCAGCTTTTGTACCTCCAATTCTCCTCTCCATCCCACCACTGGACAAGGAGTGTGAAGCAAATGAGAAGCACATGGTTCGGAGGGTCCCAGTGGGAGCATTAAGCTGGGGAGTACCATTCCTGAATTAAGACATTTAATCAGCTGGGGTTTTTTTCTGTTTGCAGCCCAAGTTCACATACATTTATGGACCAATAAAAAAAACCTGCAGAAAACACAGATTTGGTCCTCAGGGTAACATGCAGCTATCCTGATAGCCTTGTCTCCCATGACCAGGAAAAGGAATTCAGACTCTGTTTGGATTAGCAAAGGTGAATATTGCTTCAAGGTTATTTCACTAGGGATTGAAACAGTGAATGTCACAACTCAAAATGCATTCAATTTCAGTCCTTGCTCTTAAGAGCCACATCTTTTTATCTCAAGGCTGTAACTGAAGCATCAGAAGTCCAAAGTGATTCTAACATTGTGGCTGACATAACAGCAGTGCCTGGCTAACTAAGCTTTCTAACTTATGCACAAAGGTAAAGGACCTTCTTGTCACCTGCACTGCATTATCGCTACCGTCACTGAACTAAATAAGTTGAACTAGAAATGCTGAGCCATCCTCTGTGCAGTTCTTACAACAATTTGTTTAGTGGTTAAGACCTAAAAATGTTTTAAATCACCTTTGGCTGGAAGCCAAAAATTTTAATTGAATGAAATGGGAAAATAGAAATTCGACACACTACTTGCAATCAGCAAATTTCTCTTTCTTGGGAATGTTTTGCTCAAGTCTTCGGAAAAAAAAAACAAAACACTGCAGGTATTGTTACAGTAAAGGCGTGCATAAATATTATTTAGGCAAAGATTGTTTGAAGATGGTGATAAGCTTCTCTGAGTAGACTACTTGATTACAAACCTTTCTAATTGGTCAAATCTAATTCCTCTGCTTTTTCCAGGATTTCATGACAGCCTTTTAAGCGAGTTGTACACCCAGAAAAGTTTCAAAACTTTGACCTGCTTAGTGTAGAGAAGAATTTCATGCAGATCTGAAACAGGGCTCTTCTGGGCAGACAGATTAGCAAGTAGTTTAAATTTGATTTAACTAGGGAACTTGATTAAAATACAGTGTTGTTTTTTCAGCATACGGGCTGAATTGTATGCACATAATCTTTTTACATGTGCAAATGACAGTAAGTTATGCAGGCTGTCTCACAATTTGTACATGCAATCTTAATTTGTGCTCACAGAAAGTTCTGGAGTTGCAGAACTGCAAATTATAACTGAGGTGAATAGAAACTCTAAGATCTTCATATCCTTAATAAAGTACCATGGGTAGGCATCAGCTGAAAATGCTGGACCTCCTGTCCAAAAAGTGCATTGACTGGGGATGATTTGGTTTATTGGCTCTGAGAAAAACATCTGCATCACTCAAACTAAAAATCTGCTGTCTCCTCATGCTGAAGTTTTCCTCCCATGAACTCTAAGCAGTGCTGCAGAGGTAGCCCAGCAGGTCAGACAGACACTGCAAAAAAAACAAGTGAGCTGCCCAGAAAGCAGACTTCCTGATCTACATTTAGAGTAAAAGCAGGATGAAAATCAATATTTTAGTGAGTTTTTCTGATGCTCCCTTCTGTGCTGCTGTGAAAAGGAAATAAAATTGCATGTAGAATTAAGTAACAGTAGCAAAATTTCTTCTGGGAAATGATGCTGGTGTACTCATTTGGGAACACTAGTGAGGAAATGAAAGGTGAAAGTATTTAGAAGAACTTGCAAAGTTCTCTCCCTCCTATTTTATTATAGGAATGGAGCCTGATTATAAATACATCTATATAGCAATCAAAATAAAACCTGCCCAAAGCTAACTGTAAAAATTATAATTTAATGTAAATAGTGACCCCAACTGAATAATGGTGTCTGCTTATTATGGAGAAAGAACTTACTGACTCTTGACAGATACTCACTACAAACAGTATATATGTATCCTGATTAATATGGGTCCTACAAAAGCTACCATGCAAATAGCCTAAAAATAGACCAACAATCAGGTATCTTGTTTCAAAGCTGTTCTCACACAGTTCATGGAAATTCTAGCCATATGAAGGCTCACAGCTCAGTCAAAACCTGGTCCAATACATAATGGTGTTTTGAACCAGGGCTGAACAAAGTCCATCCTTCATTCATTTTTACCATAGCACTCACCATCAGTTCAGCTGAACAAAATGCTGATGCTAATTCTTTCCATTATAGACAGGCCCTAGGGTTTTAAATATCAACATAGGTATATCTATCCACTCTAATATTTTATGACAGATTAGGTCATTGGCTTTGAAGGTTTAAATTACAGTTGTCATATGATATCTCAAATAATGTGCCACAATTTTTAAGTTTTTATAAGTATTCCAAAGGAAAATTTAAAAAACACTTTTTTGAAGGGTAAGTTTATAAAGGAGGGTAGCTGAGTACACAGGAAAGATAATGTTTATTTACTGAGAGAATTCTAATCCTCAAATTCATCAGGGAGCTTATAATTTTACTTACCATAAAACATTTTTTGTCTGTATTACAAGTAGCATACTTTTTTTTCCAAATGTTAAATATTAGGTTATTTTCATAATTTCTTGCAATTAAATGGTAGAAATTGTATTTAGGATTTTTCCAACCATAATTAACATTTTCTTCTGTTTTGCAATTAATTTGAAAGTTAGAAAATTGCATTACTGAATACTGCTTGGACCTCTCATCTCTAATTAGTCAGATATTGATGTCCTGCTAATAGAAGTGCACTGCAAAAAATACTTCAGAAATACAGCTATTAGAGGAATCAAGGCAGATTCTTCATAAGAGCCTTGAAGACCCTCAGCAAATAAAAATACAGTCAAAAATTACTTTGCATTTACTGAGAAAAGGGTAATTCTGGGGAAGGAAAAAAAAAGGCAATATGAGTAGAGAGGGTACATTCATCTTAGAATTGGGGCCCAAGCATTTGATTTACTAAGTGAATTCAGCTGTTGCTGTCTACACTAAGAATCACTTCACCACACAAGTGATAAGCAAAGTACTTCTGTATAAAATTCTCTGTAATTCTGCTAAAGAGTTTAAGATCTGAGAAGTAGCAAAGCAGGTGTATTTCTTATATTACTTACTCCCATTAGATGAAGGAGAGTGGCTTTAGTTTATGCTGGTCATTTTTTCCAGTTCCATAGACTGATGCTATCCAGTGCCAATGAGCATCAGTGGGACTGACTCAAGTAGACCTATATTCTACAAAGAGACAAAACTAGAGCTTAATGAATCACAGGAAAGTTGCTCACTAGAAAATCAGAACTCCTGAAGAAATCCTTGTAACATTCTCAGTTATAGATAAAACACTAGTAGATGTTAGAAATTATGTATTTTCCACTCCTCATAGGCCAGGTGGCAACTGACAGGTGGACCACTGGCACAGCTACAACAATGTTAGGACTTAGAGCTATACAATTAATGACAGGCAGAGGCAGTGAGGACTAAGGATTGAAAGATTCTCTTGCAGACATTAGTCTTACAACTGAACCAAAGTAAAGAACAGAAAAATGCTTTGTTTTATCATTGTTCAGCACCTCAGTCCTGAAAGGTCATGCTAAGTGTCACTGTCACAAAAATACTTAATACAGAATATGCCCCTTTCAGGACTTTGCATTTGGTTTTTTGTTCCGAAGCTCTGTAAGTAGATTTCTACACACATTCAGTATTAGGTTATTCGTTCTTGTGGAAATTTCTTCTCTCATTTCCCCATTACATAACAGTCCAATAAATGCTTGTTCTCAAATTAACTGCCCTTCTGGATGATGGTCTTGGCAACAAAACCTGATCTGAGAAATAAAATTTGGTTAATGTCATGCTCTGTATAAACTAGAAGGATAGCTGGAATCACACTTTCCAGACCTACTTTTAAAAGCTGATTATTTCTATCTTAATAATATATATATTGTATGCATAATATGTGTAACACATTATAAATTATTATTTTTTTATTAAAAATCTCTGATTATTTATTTCTCTTTCAATTATCAGAAACATTACATCTAGCTTAAAGAGTTTGATTAACAGGCTCATGTCTTGTGAGATATTTCAGACCTCAACTTAATATTCAGATTTCAAGGGGTAACAGTGGGTTTCTTCACACATTAGGATTTTGTATTAGACTAAATCATTAAATGACAGACAAAAAAGAAATAAAAATAAAAGTTTTAGCAGAAATTGCCTCCAATATGAATTAGTTTTGTTGTTGTTTTATATGATGCTACTATTCCTTCTGTTATCTATCAGTAACATAGGTACCAATGTGTTCAGAATTATGGCACCTACATTTAAACATTGAAACATAAGTACTCATTTCAGATAACAAAATCATAGGTTTGAAAAGGCCTCCAAGATCAATTCCAACCTTTGCCCAACCACCACCTTATCCACCAAACCACAGCAGGAAGTGTCACGTCCAGGCATTTCTCAAACACCTCCAGAGATGGTGACTCCACCGCCTCACCAGGCAGCCTGTTCAAACACTTAACCACCCTCTCCATGAACAATTTTTTCCTGATGTCCAACCTGAAACTCCCCTGGCACAGCCTGAGGCTCTGTCCTCTCATCCTGTCAAAATGTGCCTGTAAGAAGAAGCTGACCTCCACCAAGGTACAACCTCCTGTTAGGCAGTTGTAAATAGTGATAAGGTCTCCTGATAACCTCCTCTTCTCCAGGTTCAGCACCTCCACCTCCCTCAGCTACTCCTCATAGGACCTGTGCTCCAGACCTTCACCAGCTTCACTGACCATCACACCAGTATTACTTCTTGTTGTGAGGGGCCCAGAACTGAACACAGTCCTCAAAGTGCAGCTTCACCAGAGATGAGTACAGAGGGAAACATGATGTTTGACATGACATGTTATTGATCTGGTACATTGCTATGAAGTCCACTCAGGTATCTTAAATATTTTACCACATTTAAAATGTTCGCTACAGATAGTCAAAATTCTACCATTAAGGCAAGTTATTCAACTTAACCAACTTGCTCTGATTTGAAGTACAGTTTAGTTGATCCAAAGTAGATAGGCATTTTAAAGCAAGCAGAACAACTTCCTAGGTCTATTGATATGCAACAAGGCTCAAGTGCCCAAACACAACCCTCTAGAGCCTTCTGAAATGCCCAAGAGAATGGATCAGATGTGATGCAAGCCATTTTGCATCTAATTCAGTTTCTGCAACCATCTGAAGTTGCACTTGGGAAGCAAGACAAGATGCTTTAGAGAGTTTTAAATTATATTATGCACCTGAATCCTACCCTGGATCTCACCTGACTATGAAGCTAAAGCACCTACTTCCAATTGCAATTGGACGCCCATTGTCAATCTCAAGATGAATCCTGCCTTTAATGCAGTTTTTGGTAGGTTGTGACCAAATTTCAAACACCAAAGCCAAGCAGTACTGGATTCTTCTATAAACTTCACAAAGCAGCAACAAGGTGACATACAAAGTATTTTACTTTTAGCAGAACACTTAAGTCTCTAAAGAAGGAGGGGGGTTTTTTACCATTAAAATAAGATACTGTAATTTCAAATGTAGCTTTGCAAAGGTTCATTATCTGGCAATAAAATAAATCACAATTAAAGGTACTTTTACTTTTAATCTTTTGTAGCTTGTGGTTTTTCAGAGGTCCTTGAAAAAGAGAGGGAGATGTCTAAAAAGGTGTTCTTTTCAGGTTCTGTATGCTGATTCAGGAATTTCATGTGATGATGCACTGTTATTAATCTTCTCCAAATACCAGGAGGTTTAATACATTTTTGAGCAGAGGCTTCAAGATTAAAAAGAATAACTTCAGAAAATAAAATTACTACCATATGTTTAAACAGGCAAGGAAACATAATACTATGAGACCTATGAGACTGCTACATCTAGCTGTATCATTCCAAGTCACAAAATTTAATTGCTGGAAAAAGATATTCAGGCCAATCAAGTAACACAAGGGTGTGGTAAAACACAATTGTAGCTGTTATCCAGCTTCTGGATATGATAATACCAGTGAAAAGGTAAATTCCAACCACAAGTTTTATTAGTGCTGAAAATGCTGGGAGTGGGCTTCACTTTTTCAGTCAAAATCAGCCAACCAAAGAGCTTTTATTATATAAGATTCTCAGAGTGAATTTCAGAGTATCTGCAATGGTTATGTGAAGGGCTCGATTCTCTTTTCTCTGACAGATCTAGGCCATCTGAGCAGGTTTTAAACCTCCTTCGTCACCTCTGAGACTGAAATTAAAGAGGAGGTATGCAGTACTCAGTCTGAAAGCTCTAGGCTTTTTTCTGTTGTAGGCTAGCAGAGAAACTGAACTCATGAAGCTAACCATGAAGGTATGTAATGCCATTTTAAAAATCAGTTTTAATGATTGTAGTGTCTGTTGCTCAAGTCCTTTAGCTTTTTCTGAGAAAGTTACACAGTGTTACACAGATTTTTGAGCAACTGCAGAAATCAACCCAACTCAGGGTACCAAATGGAAGAGGTAAGCCAAAGCGTAAGATAGAAAGAACAGGCTGTGTTTTAAAATCCATTTTATATTTCCTGTATTTGACTCTTAATATTAAAAATAACTTTGTATTTAAAATGTTCCTATCTGTTTTATTCAACCCTGACCACAAATCAGTTAGACTCACCAAGGGAGCCTGGTGTTGAAAGTCAGTGGAATGGCAAAATATTAGCTGTGCTCAAAGACAGATAAAGCGGCTTGAAACTTCTGGAACCATTACAAGTTCATTGCATGTTATACTGGAAAATTAAAACCCTCACAGAAAATTACTACTATAACTTATTATGCTGATAAAAAGAAAACCAAAGAATTGTGCTCCTTTATTACACCACTACTTAATGTAATTGGCATTCATTCATTGGAGTGAGGGGTATTTAACTTAGAGATCAAATTTTTGTAGAAGAATGTATTTATAGGTATATAGAAGTTCCCAATAGTATGTTGCTACTAATGAAAGATATTATTTCATTCAATAACAATACTTAAAAAAAAACCAAAACTACCGAACAACTCTAGTAGAACAATAGACTTGGTTTCATTTTTCAAAGGAAGGATTTCTTGGGCAGAAGCCTAAGTTTTAACTTGTTTAAATTAAATAAAAGAAAGGACATGTATTGCAGCAGCCCTCTTGTTAGAGGGTAGAAATGAGCCAAGACAGACTTCTTGTTTCTCACAGCATGAAAAGGGTCCTGGTTTATTTCTCTTTACAGCTCAGCCACCCTCACTCCAACTATTCATTGACTCTGCCAGCAGCAAGCTCCTAGTGTAAGTTTCCCTTGCAGCCTCTGACTGCTGGTTATTTCCTGCTCAACTATGACTGCAGGTATTGGTTTGCAGACTCTGACTGCAGCTTTTACCCAGCTAGACTGGGACTGCAGGTTCCAACAACAGCTCTAATTGCAGACCCACACTGACCTCACAGCAGTGATTCTCTCTCCTCAGGATCCTTCTTCACAATCCTCTCATTCCCTCTTCCTCAAGGTTCCTGTCCTTTCATGATCCTCCCCTCACCAGCTAACCCACTCCTTTTTATACCACTTATCTTTATTGGATGTAGCTGTTACTCATCCGGGGCGAGGTCACCTCTATTCCCTTCTCCTACAGATATGGACATTCTCCATTTCCTCAATTATGGTTTTGTTCTCTTCAATGCTAGAAAGCGTGTACAATAGCTAAAAATGAGAAGGCCTTACAAACCAGGTTTCCATAGAAAGTCATAGGCAGACGTGCTTTTCTACAATGCATGGTTAGGCATTTCTGGGAAACATTAGTGAAACGTCTTCCAAAAATATGAAAAGAGCATAAAATAAAAATAGAACAGAAAGCAGAGGCCAAATACATTTTCTTTCCTCCAAAGTGGAAACAGCTACTCAGGGCCTAGACAAATTTGCATTTATCCTGTAACCGTGCTATGTGAAACACTGTCTGCCACTAACCAGCAGAAAGAATATGACAAAGCATTCATCAAAGTACAAAAAAACACTTTTATTACATTCTCAGTTCCTTCTTTTGTTAAATTGTAGTTCCACTTTTCTCTGACTCTGGCCATTACTGAAGTATCTTAACAGAGAAACTTCTCCTTCCCCAAAGAGATCTAATTGATAAAAGCTGAAAGTCTTTACTAAGATCAGACTCACCTCAGAACCTCAGCAACAACTAATAAAAACAAAACAGAGAAATTGTTTATTATATTACTATTTAACACTAAACTATTTCCTTTTCCAATGGGCTCCACTCACTTATTTCATGACAATGAATCAAGTTCAAGAATTCTCCTGATCTGAGGGGAAAGGAGAAACTAAAGCAAGAAATATTTTTCAAACAATAACTTCTATCAGAAACAATCATCTTGTGGGAACCAACTTATCATTATACAGATAGTTCCATCATCTCTTTTCCTCTGCCTCCAAAATTATCTGTAGTACAACACCTAAAAACATTACAGTAAGTCTGACTCACTCTTTGGCAAAGCCCAATTCAAAAAATGTTAATTAGCCAACAAATAACCCCAAAAGTGGAAGAACAGAGACAGATGTACCTTTAAATCTTTCCAGTGTCTCATTGCTATTATGATTATCACTGTGGGTCTCAACTTCACATCCCACTGCTGATCTAGGAATATACTGTATATACTGCAAAACTGTGTATGTTTATCTCATGGTTTCAATTGATAATGTAAACTGTCACATAGCTATTCATACACAGTCAGTACATAATGTTTTAAGGATTATTACACTTACAGAGATGTAAATGTATTTTACATGCAAAGGCAAGCATCAGCTGTAAATAAAAAGAAGAAAAATTATATCTATGGAGAGAAGATAATTTGAAGTCATAATGGCTTGGTCAATAAATGGAAAAATGTTCTTTTCAAGTGTTAGATAAAAGTTACACAGATCTTCAGGTCAAGACCAGAATACACACAGAAATTAGAAGAACCAGACAGCTACAAATTGTCTCTTCAGGAAGGAGACCATGAATTACCAACAATTGTTTAGGACACTAAAAGACACAGAGACTGAAATGTGCAGCTCATAGAATAGCTGTGGACAAAGCATGAAATCACAGCTTCTTACTTTTTCCAGTAAAACAGTAAAGCTTAGGGTGGATTTGGTATATGCAGATTATTTTATCTATTTGTTTAATGGGCAGGAAGTTTGGGAGACTAAAAAATATTCTGCGATAAAAATCTGGCTTTGAATCACCTGAATCATTCACTAGTGAGAAATATTTTATTATTTCAGCTGACAGAACTAGGCCTGTCATGTTACTATGATAAGAAACCAGAAAAGATTGCAACTGAACTGAAGCAATGCTGAACCAAAAACTTTCAGAGAAATGAGGGGAGAAGTAAAGCTATCTGCTTGACTAATTACTACCTGTGTACTTAGCTATTTTCTCAAACAGGGGTGCAAAGGTGCATAAGGCACTGGTAAATTGTGATCTTAACATTATCCAGGATAGACGGGAATACACAACACATTCTTCAGCTACAAAGGTGACAACAATTCTACATAAAACCAAAACTTCTCAGCATATTTTTTAATCATACGTGTATTGTACTCATTTTGAATCTGCATTCAACATCTACGGATTCAGAGAAAGTAAATTTTCTCGTAGGAACATTTTCAACATTGTTCCCACAAGGGAACTGTGAGAATGAGATATGAGCTCCAATGCACAACCAATGAAGAGAGTCTATCAGAGACTTAGTTTTGCAACAGCTGGGACACTTCTGCCAACTTCCGTGGTAGAGTCATGCGTAAGTTTTCCTTCCATTAATCATTTCCATACTTTGCTTATGTGGAACTCTAAGTAGCAAAACCCAAAAACATTAGAATTCAAGGAAAGATTATTAGGATTTACCAGAAGGTGATCCTTTGGGAAGTTGCATATACATTTAGTTTGTATCTATTAACAAGATATAATTAACCACAATGACAAAAGCAGGATTTTATAGCCTGCATTAGTACATATTATTAGATTTAATAAATTCACAGATGTAAGGGAACATGTGAGCCACAAACATTGAACTCACTCCTTCACTGTAACTGAGTCAGCTGCAATTTTTGCCAGCTTGTTATTAGACAACTACTTAATTTGAAGAATTTTCCTAACAAACAGAATATTATCATTACCAAAAGAGTAACATACCAATTCAAATATGTCCAAATCTTTGCAATACATATGGAATGTTATTTGTGTTGGTGCTCAAGTTTACTCAAAGCATTCTCCTGGGTGAAGAAAGTATATATATATATTTTTCTTATTTAGACAAAGGAAAAACTAACTACTCAGCCAGCCATGTATCTACCTTCATTTTGTGTTTTATTAAAATAACATGCAGTAGCCTTGTCTATGTTATAAATGACACCATAGTGGCTATAGGACTGATATAGTGGTCTCCAGCAGTTTCCAAATACAAATGAATCCTAATGAGATAATCCCTAGTGCATGGAGATGAAGGAATGCTATCTAAATAATGCTACTTCTGTTGCAGAATTGGTTTCAAATTAATTGTTTCTTTCTAGAGCTATAATTATCAGGAGGGATGCAGTTAGTCAGAAAAATTAAGTTTAAAAGTGCATAATGTCTAATAGCTCATTAAATAGAAAATACATGGTAAATTTGGGAATCAGAATGACTTGCAGCTAACTGTGAGATGATGGGTCATGCACACGAAAAGAGAGTTTTTGGCACGAAAGCAATTTGGTAATGATGACTGCAGTCTGCATTTACTTGACATTCGGAAAGATCATATGATACCAAAGCAGATGAGGTGAACGGTAAAGAGAAAAGGAAGGGCAAGAAGAACTAGAGGAGAAAAAGTGAGGTTATGAGCAGCTGAGGCATGATGAGGAAGGAGAGAATAGGAGTGTCATTATTGGGCATTCAATTTTTAAAGCAGAAATGGGAACAAGGTGTCATATTAAAGAGACTTGGAGTATTCAAGCAGCTATAGCAATAGCTAGGTCAACATTTTTCTCACAGAGGGGTTTTATGAAGCGTTCATTTGCTGATTAATTAGTATTTTTTAAATTTCTCTTTAAATAAAAAAAAACCATAGTAATTATGTTTTTACTCAGTGTCAAATTATATATTTATATTATATTATATTTTTATAATAATGCAACAAAACAAAGCAAGTCCAGAGACTCTTTCAAATACTTAAGAATAATTGAGATATCAAAAAATCCTCAAACCTAAAACATTATACCACAGCCTCAAAGGCAAAGAAACTCAGAACAGCTGATTTAGGCTTAATCTTTCTCCTAGTACATTTTCCATAAGCAGTGACCCCAACAATTACACAAGGGGACACAGACATGATCAGAATGGGAGAAGGCAGCTTTGCATTTGCATGTACACAAACAGGTGCATGCCACACCAGCCTGCACAAAGAGGAGGGCTAAAGCTACCTAAGGCCTCACAGAGTCATCTAAAGGCCCAAGGAAATGTACAAAGAACTGAAAGGTGCTGGCTCAGAATCACATCTGATGCAAAAGCAGTATACAAGGAGAAGAAAATTACCCAGTTACATTCTTTTATGTTGATAGGCTTTGGTCACAAACTGGTCTATCTGGTACAACAAAATGAGGAATACAATCACCAAAAATATTTCTATCAGTGTACAGGGTTTAGCTGGGATAGAGCTACCTTTCTTCACATTAGCTCACTGTGTTTCACATTTGTGATCCTGAAGAGACAGCAGCCATGGGTAAGGCCCCAACACAGCAGGTACATCCCTGAAGGGGCTGTGGTCCAAGGACAAGGCCACACCAGAGCAGTGGAGCACACTTCAGAGTGACCACAGCTGTGGATTAGTCCACACTGCAGCAGATACACCCCTGAAGAGGCTGTGAGCTATGGATAGATCCATGCTGGAGCAGTGGTAAGCAGAGAATTTCACTACAGTGTAAAACTCCAAAGGGACCAGGGATGGAGATTGCAATAGATATTCATTTAAATTGCCATAACCCATGTTTTGATTTGCATGTGACAGTAAGTACTCCAGCAAGAACCATCCAAACCAGGTGAGGATGAGCGTTACAAAAACCAGTGCAAGTCCAGCAATGACCCAACCTGAGCTGACTTTTGTGCCCAGTACAAACAACCAGAATCCTCTCCTGAGTGACCATAATAACAGAATCCAAGTCAAGGACTAGATTAACTCAATTGGCATTTTACGGATATTATGCACTGCTGGGCCATAGGATAAAGGAATAATACCTGCATATATTGGAGAGTGAGAAGGGAAAAGGGGTGGTTAATGAGAGGATATTGGACTACATGGGACCTAAGCATGATGCAAATTCTTAGAATAAGTGGTAGAAATTGTACTGGGTTTGGCTGGGATAGAGTTTATGTTTTTCATAGAGCTTTTAATTTGCTGTGTTTTAGATTTGTGACCAAACCAGTGCTGATAACAGAGATGTGTTTAGTTACTTCTGAACAGTGCTTAAACAGCGTCAAGGCCTTTTTTCTGTTCCTCACATTGCTCCACCAGTGAAAAGATTGGAGGTGCAGGGCTGCTGACCCCAAATAGCCAAAGGGATATTTCATATCATACGAGGTCACGCTCAGGATATAAAGCTACAGGGAAGAAGCAGGAATTGGAATACATTTCACAAGTCACCACTGCACATGATGGAGCCCAGCTTTTCTGGAGATGGCTGCACCCCTGCCTGCCAATGCAAAGTGCTGAAAGAATTCCTTGTTTTGCTGTGCTCGTGTGTGCAGCTTTTGCTTTACCTGTTAAACTGTCTTAACACACAAGTTTCCTCACTGTTACTGTTCCAATTCTCTTCCCCATCTCACTGTGAGGGAGCGAGCAAATGGGTGAGTGGGCTGAGCTGCCTACTGGGGTTAAATCAGAACAATCACAATGACAATGTTTATAAACCGAATAATAAAATCTCATGGCCATACCGGAAAAATGAATCTGCATTAGGGAAAAAACTCCAACACTTCATAAATATGATGCTCAACCAGGATTCATGGCTACATCTTTATTTGAACATCCATTGCACAAATACCAACGTAATGCCCTCCTTATGAAGGTTTGGACACTTTGGTAGTAATACATTTTAAATATTACCTTAATTCCAACGCAAGGTTTTATCCCTCGTCAATCTCGACTGAACAGAATAAAGCAGGATCATAATAATGAGAAATGTCAGTGTACTGGCTGATAATACCATATCTAAATTTATGGCATGTTATGTTAGCATATAAATACAATATTTCTTGGGTCTTGATTTCAGTAAGCCCATAGAACTGAACTTATCTCTCTGTGTTTCCTGCTGTCACCAGATCTTAAGATAAAACTTCTCATCTTGTTTAATTATAGCTTATTTGTTGCAATGCAAAGATTGATTTTTTTTTAATACTAAGTTCTCACAGGTGATAGAGTCTGAAGAGAGAATATATCCCAGAGAGGGTATTCTTGTCTTGGGCTGGTGCTGAAAAAGATCTTTTTTTCTGCAATTAGGCTCTAAACATGACCTAATTTCCTGCACAAATACCAGAGCCTGATATACTTTGCCAGAAAGTGATATTTTTCTTTGGTGCCACACCAACAACACCATATTTGAAAATTTACATTATTGCAATGGTAGCCTCTAAGTCTATAATACAGAGTACCCATATACTTGTAGAATCTTTCTGAAATTTACTTGCTGTTATATGGTCTCTCTTCTGAATATAATGGGATTGAAGCATCATAAAAGGTGTAGGAGTGTTAAACCACTGAAATAAAGCTCAAGTCTTAAATTTATACCCAGAATACAGACACAAACATAACTGTCAAAACAGCACCCCACTACTGCCATCAGCACAGATCACTCTAAGCAGATAGCAATATTTATTCAGGCTCACTTCAGAAAAGACTTATATCACATAATTAATTTGATTGGTCCCACTGAAGTCACACCAGCTGAAACGTCTCACATGATCAGACCTGAAGTTCTGTCTATCTGCACTCAGCAGGCACACGTTCTAATTTTTCCCAGTGATGACCTTGGGATTTGGACACTTCTACAGTTTAAACCAAAGTAAGACTACCAATTCATCTTAGATAAACTATGGGACAAGCTTCAGATGGTACCCACTTTCATCCCTTACTGGAAAAGATCCACATTTCAAACCATTTACAACATACAAATAGCACAGAAAGACATTAGCTTTCCCCAGAGCCATCGAGCCATTCTGTGTGACTTAGCAGTGTCATCAGATGCAATAACACAATAGCCAGTGCCAAATTATGGCTGAGCCTAGAACCTGAGAGGCCAAACAGATATCTTAAATGGAAACAAACACTGAAAGTCTCAACTGAAAAGGGATCTAGAGTACATAGTTTGGACACAGTGCTCACAGCTCTCCCGAATGCAGAGTCACGAGGCCGAAGGCAGCACCTATCCTAAGACAGGATGACTGCACGTCAAAAGTCTTGGTACAGGTTCTCTCATACACAGTTTCACATGGTGAGGGGGGAGGCAGGGTCAACCTGTAACCAGGACAACCGTTCTGTATAAAGATGCTCAGATGAGCACAAAAATCTACTGGGTGACCCAAGGGCCGAGCCACATCCTCTACCCTGCCCATGACACAACCTGTCAGACAGAGATGAGGGAGGACACTTGCTGCACAACTGACTACTTTGTGGCAAGATGGATCAGAGGCCACAGCTCTGCCTTATCAATATGGGATGCAGAAAAGGCAGTGAGGGAGTAGAAGAAATCCAATATGAGAGTATCACTGCAAATGTGAGAGACTAGTCAGGTCTGTGCTCCTGTCTCTAAAAGAGCTGGTGTGAGACTGCATGTTGCTGACAGATTTATTTTAGAAATGTTTTATATCCTGCTTTTAAAAGTGAAAAATAAAGCAAAGGCAGTACACTAAGCAACTGCAGTTTGGTTCTTGCAAGTAAAATAAATATGTTGTACTGCAACACTGCCTCCTTGCATTTTAAGAAAGAAATTGCTTTATTGGATCAAGACAGAGGTCCATCTAGTCCAGTACCTCATCTTCAAATACTAGACCTTAATATAGCAGCAGAGGAGGCAAGCAATATTCCACAGAGAGAGGCCAGCATACAACCAAGTTGAACTATGATTGTTTATTATTTACTTGTGAAGTTTGCTGATGTAAAGCACCTTCTGCAGCATTAGCTTCGATTTGTGGTATAGGTATAGAAGATTACCAAACACCCAGGAGTCCAAAAAAGCTATGTGTGCTTTCACCTGAGTGCCAGCCTGTACCATGGCTTTCCCCTTGGCATTGTTAAAGGGATGCTCACAGCTGAAGTGGCTGTGTACAACACTGTCCTGGTGCCAAGAGACCTGTGTTCAAGTTTCCTGTTACAAGATCAGCAAGATGTGAAGTGAGGCAACTAGAAAATGCAAGCTATGAACATAGTACTGATTAGGAGGTTTGATAAGCTTCAAAGATGAAGGAGAAAAAACAGTTTTTAACTTTTTACACATGCAATTATATAAATGATTTTTCCATGCCACCAAACATATAGGAGCTTCTCCTATAAGCGTTTACTTAAGGACTAAGGATCAAAGCATTTTCCAGTGCTACTTCAAGCAACAGCTACAGCTGTAGTGCATTATACAAATCACTGTACTGATGTATTCAGGCAGAAGAAAAAGCTAAGAAAGCTTTTTTCAGTGACTTCATCCCATTTTATCTAACTATGTAGTGTCATGCCACACCTGGTAGTTATGCTAACTAATATAACTAGTACAGCATAAGGTCTTTGCTTTCTCTTTTCCGTCTCCAAAGTGTTTTCCAAAACACATGACATGAAAGAAGCTGTATGAAATGCCTTGAATTGTTTGTCTTAAAAATGTGACTGTTCTGCACTAGTAATATGAAGAGGTACGTTAGGTGGCCATTATTTTTTTGTTATCTCTTTTGATAAATAACTCACTACATATGGCAAACAAGAGTGGCTAGCTTGGTATATAAAGAAATAAAGCATAAACCCCACTATCTTCCCAAGTTCTACCAAGAGCAAAAGGAGATAGCTCTGTAGCTGTCACCAGGAAAAATGAACAACATTACTGTTGATGTTTCCACATCCTTCCACATTCATTCAAAAAAAAAGTGAATGTTATATATCTGAACTTAGTCATGAGAAGTCTTTCAAAGTAAATATTAACAGTTTATAAAACCAAATCCGTGAGCCAAATTTCCTGTTGAAATTGCCCTAAGAGTGAACTTGTGTTTTTAAAAATATTTCAAATGTGCATGTGTGCTTACAGTGCATTCTGTGAAGCTGAATATAGTATGTAATTATTTTCTCATGCTAAAAAAAAAAAAAAAAAAAAAAAAAAAGCACAAGCAAAATTCTTGAATCCTTGTAAATGGATTCTTAAATCCAGTGATCAGTGATCTAAGGATAATGGAGCAAATATTCCAGCTAGTTTAAAATGTCAGAGCTGCAACTACTCCAAGGGAGCAATGAAAGTCTACATCAGCTGGGGATATCCCTCAACCCAAAAATGGTCATGAACAGGGATAGGTCAGTATTCAGTTCTGCTGGCACAGGACCCTTCTGTTATATTCATCCTTAGGCAACTTTTCCTCAATGCCTTCAAATTTCAGCATTGCAAAAGCTAAATGAAAAATGTTTTTTCCAATAAAAAGCTATTGCTACCTGAATTACTTGGACATGTAATAGAAAAGTGATGAAAGACATTTAAATGAGATGTTTAAATACAGACAGGAAATATGAAACTGAACATTAATTAATTAGATTGTAGGGTCTTCTGTTGCTTTAACCTCTGTATTACCATGCAGTCTTTGTTTACTGCCATTTATCTTCTTTGTTTGATGACATTTGACTAATAAATACATTGATGAATTGCATCAGTAAATGCCATTCATACATCACAAAAATAGGATGTACTCAGTGCTTCTTGCACACTGATGTTAAAGAATTTTGTTTTATTTGAACTTTCAGTACTTAACAAAGGAAATATTACTGCTCTGCTAGATAAATTTTGTGATTTTTATTTTAATTTTCAGTGAGCAAACAGCTGCAGAATAATGTGACTTAATGAAGCATTTCTAATAAAATCCTGCAGAAGATAAAACAGAGGCATAGAACCGCTTGCTCACTGATAGTTGTATCATTCAGAATAATTTTTCAAGATGGTGATCAGATTTCTGTGTAAGATGAGTATTAGGTATTGTGATTTTCTTTCTTCCAAGCCAGTGATTTCCTTTAGTGAGATAACTAGTTAGCACTGTTGCATTATTTATTTATAGTAAGAAAAACATACAACATAATAAATGCAACATCTTTCTACTACATAATTTAGGCTTTACACTGGTTGGTAAGTAGCAACACAGACAGCAATAAATTTTGGTGTGAAGATGCTCAGATCTGAAAAACTTCATGGTTATATTTTGCTTACCAAAAACATACTGCCTATATCTGTAAAAATGTCCTTTATCAAGTCTGTCATCATCTGTGATGAAATTATGAAACTTCTTGGCTGCTACATTTTTCTCTGCCACAACAATTCAGTGTAAAGTATTATTTGCTTTATGTAAATCTAGATAGGGCTCAATGAATCATCACTTTGCAACCTGCCAGTAAAACAATCTCCAATATCCATCTGTACACACATCTATTTACTTTCATTCAGAACAAGTTTTTCATGTATTCCCCACCAGAATAATCAAGTGCACTACAGGCACCTACACATAAAGCTGAGATTCCTCAGATCATAACAAACAGCTTAAAAAGTTACCCTGTGTGTCCAGTATGATTAAAGATACAGGCAACTTAGTCATCATTCTCTGATTAAAACAGCAAGACAGAATCAAGATTTTTATCTCAGTCACCCACTACCATCAGTGCATCTAAAATTAATACCACATTTTTTGAAGAACCTTCTATGTACAAAAAATATGCAAAATCAGTGAGTAATAAATCTGATTTGCTGTATCAAGTGAGCAAAGATTTCCACTGAAATTATGGTACTTAAGTAGTTTACATTGATAAGAATAACTACTGGAAATTGGGACTATGTGAAACAAAAACCCTCACGGTTTTGAATACTGCCTCAGCAGCACCAGCTCTCTGAAATAAAATATTAATAGTGAAATTTAGATGAATTAATTTACTACTGCTAATTATACACTCATAAAACAATTTAGGCATAAGTATGACATGACAGCACAATTGCCCTGAAAAAGTATAATGAAATTTGTAACCTTTGCCACCTCTGATTAAAATACCTTAGTACCCTCTTTCCCAACTTCAGCTAAGCCATCCTCCTAGTACCACTGAACTACGATTGGAGTGTGTACCTAACACCACAGGAACGAATCTTTATTTCTCAATTTGAATTAAATTGGCCCATAAAGTAGCTTTAAAGTGTTAAACATACAGTAGGCTGAATGCTAAAGTCTGAAATTAGTTGGTAAGACAAAGAAAACAGAAAACAATTATCATTTAGTCAATAGAAATTTAAATGTATCCACTGTGGTGCAAGGACCCTACGACCTGGAATCCTTTATGGGGTTTTCAGAGATAGGGGTTGAGTATGTTTATTATTTAAACTGACAGTTCTGCAGGAGTCAAAGCACGGTTCTTTAAACACTGAGCCAGTGTCTACTGGGGGGAGGGTGGTAGAACTGAGGTACTTAAAAAAGAATACTGATAAGCTCCGAGCAAAAGCTGGAAAGAGAGAACTGTAACTACACATATAATTTAAAATGCTTTAAGCAATGATTTGAACTCCCATAGGAATTAAACATACAGAAGAGCAGTGCCTTGCAGCTCCTAACAGGGCAGTGCAAGCTCTTGCTCTCTATTCTTTGCAGTGATAACCTGGTGTCCGATCCTACTGCTCCACAGGAATAAAGCAGGTTATTTTAAAACTTTCTCTTGCTAAACTCTAAATGGAATGGAATAAGGGAAAAGCACTCTCGCTGTGGCATACAGAACCTGTGACATATTTAGTAGGTAAATAGGCTCACTTAATAAGATGCAAAGTAAGCAACGTGGATAGACAAGGTTTATTTCATACTATATACCGACAAATTGGAGAGCACTTCATGAAGAAAGAAAGGGAGTCATGAATCTTCCCTTTACCGCTTTTGTTTGTTTGTTTGTTTGTTTTTAGAGGACGTATAAAGCGACTGCCGGCGCTTTCAGCCGCTCTCTTGAAGGCGACTGATAAAGCGTCCGGGCAGAGTAACCCCCAAGTGCCCGAAGGTCCTGCGAGTTAGCGGCCACCCTTCCCATAAAAGTTGAAAAACGTGTGGGTTCCCCTGCTCCTCCCGCCTCCCTCTCGGCTCTTCTGAACTGTTCTTTCAAGTAAAATCAAAGAAAATTAGAAGGGAAAACAAAAGCCTTGAGGATCGCCTGGCGAAACGCTGTAGTCGGCTGCTCCAGGTGCCCAGCGGAAGGATGGCAAAGCCGCTCTTCTTCATACACGACTCCCTCCAACTTTAAGGCAGCGGGAGGGCGCAGCTCCGCANTCTCCCCCTGCCTCTTCGGGAAAACAACAGGAATCCGGCTAAGAGATGCTAGAGGAACGGGAGGGAAGACTTGAAGTGTTTCTTGTGCACGATTTCAGAGTATTAAAAAAAATATAATAATAATAAAAAAGAGGACGAAGTATGGTTGAGCTATTGGAAAAGCGGAGATGATGGGCAAGTCCTGCAGCCTAGTACGGCTCCGGCCCCTATGCCAGCTGCGCGTGGTCCCGATTCAGCCCCGCCGGCAGAGGAAGGAGGAGATGCCGGCGCGTCCTGCAGCAGTCCCTCCGTTAGAGCATCTCTGATT
>VXBR01007013.1:146852-158126 GCA_013400215.1 Cisticola juncidis
GGGCACCTGCCCGGGGAACGGGGCCGCGGCTGCCGGAGCAGGGGCAGCAGGGAGGCGGCGGCGGCGGCGGCAGCCAAAAACTGGACTGTGTCTCCCTCCAGAGGGAGAAGGGAGTCACGCACGGCAGCTCCGGCAGCCGCAGAGCCGAGGCTTCGGCCGGGCCCCGCTTCCCTGGGCGTTGGGGTGCGAGTTTGGTCCGTGCGCTCCAGAGGCAGTGAGGAAAGGTAGTACGGGTCAGGTCCTGAGGGCCTCCTGTTTCTCTTAAGACAGCTTTTAAGACGGATGGCAGGTCGCAGTCGTGTGCCATGATTGCCGATTAATAAGGGGAAATGTTGCTGAGTAAGGATAACTAAAAGCAGAGTTTTGTAATTTATTTTGCTGTGTTCTGTGCCGTTCAAAAGGTGGTGAAGAGAAGTGGAGGGAAGAGAGCTAAAAAAAGGTGAGAAAGAAACCTCAACTGAGCCAAGTTCTCAGTTTTGTCCTGTAATTCTGGTCCACTCCTAGATTAAATGGGGATGAATGCAGGCAGCATTGAGAAGTACCTGACCATGAGTTAGGGTTTTTTTCAATTCCACAAGCTAGTATAGTGGCCAGTTTTCAGAAAAGAACCTTTTACTCTGTACTTAACTGTTACCACATCTTACACAATGTTCATAATCAACTCTGTCAGAAACAGAAGAGGGAAGTGAAACAGTTCTCTTCTTGTTCATGCTAGAGTTCTTCCATGGAAGCAAGCATCTGTAGAATGTTTGATTTTTTTTTTTCAAAGCAGACCTAAAGGTCCATGCAAAAAAAAAAAATTAAAAAAGAAGGGTAAAATGAAGGCTTAATGTTGACTATTCTGCATGCAGTGATGCAGCTGTAGGATGAAATACGAAGAGGCTGGCATTGAAAGGGCAAGTTAAAAGTAGCCTGGTATGTGACTGTCACAAGCACTGTTGCAGAAAGCACTGCAGTACACATACATGCTGGATGCTGACTGCAGCCAAATTAAAAGGCTGCTGGTTGTAAAGACAAATATGGTCTTGTCTCATTCAGCGGAAGCTGGTGCAATAACTTCAGAATTTTCCTATTCAGTAACCATGTTTCTAGATTTGTAGACAGATAAAAAATAATTTAGAGGGAACTGGAAAAAGCCAAGATTGTGCTGCTATTGGCACCACAATTTCAGGAAAAGAGGTAGATCCAGACTGAAGTCGATCCACAGGGGCTGAATGCTCCTGCCTCACCAATTCCAAAGGACCAGGGGTCCTGAATACATAGCAGAAAAGGTAATCTTTCCAGCTCCCTGCCTCAGTGTAGGACCACAGGTATTGCTACTCCACTAAAAGCAGTGAAAGCACACCAAAAATACAACTAGAGCAACTAAAATGCCACTACAGCAGCTGTTGCACTTTGGATGTGGCAAATACCTTGTTACTATAGGAGCACATATGTCTCTTTTACATACATATACCATTACACTCAAGTTGACTGCATGTTGTGAGACCAGAGGATACTTGGTAGTTCCATGTCAGTGTCCCGCTGTTGCAGAAATCTGATAAACACATTGGAAGACACAGAACTCCTATCACCTTTTTGAAACAAACAAGTCCTATGCAAACAACCAAAGAAAAAGTAGCATACAAAGCAGTAAGTAAACTGACCTGTTTTGAAACACAGGAACTTTGTCAGTGAAAATATTGAAAAGCATAGTCTTTCTTTATGTCATGATGCTGCTAAACATGAGCAGTTCCAAATCTCTTTGTACATGTGAAAATCTGAACAAATCTGCAGTACTCACAGACAGCTTGTGGGATATCATGCATATGAAAGCATGTCCTGAAAGACATGCTTCCAGAAAGCTTCTCTGCTTGCTTTCACAGTATGGTCAACACTCCTGGGAAGAACTGAAACAATCTGTTGCACCTATAGAGTACAGCTGGTTTTACAGATGCTTGCTTGGTAAGTCTGACTCATCTCCAAAGGTGCCTTTGTACATGCTGCACATGTGCGATATGATAAATTTACCATTTTCTGGAAACAGCAGATTGGCAGTCTTTGTCTTACACAGCCTGTATTTGTATCTTTCTGGCTGGAAAATTCCCAGCTGCATACTGTGGCCCTAGAACACAATGCAGTTATGAACCACAATTATTACTTTAGCATTCTCTCTTTATTCCTTCTTGTTTCATTTTTGAGTTAGTCACCATTTCTTGCTTTTCATCAATTTGTAGGTCTCTTCAACATGCTAAAAGACAAGCATGAAGATGGGCATTGGCATTTGCAACAGGTGCAGTATTTGGAAAAACTTCAGCATTTCCATTTCAAGGTGAATAGCACAGCATAAAAATCAGGAAAGTAAAAACTTGTTTCTGACTAGTTATGTGTGGGTCTGGTGTGTATATCTTTTATACACTAATTTTACTCAGAAGCATGCATGTTCTGAGCTGCTAAACAGAAAAAAAAATTATATCTTGATAGCCACATGTAGATTGAGTCTCTAAGAACTGACACCGGTGTCAGTACTGTTCACTAATATCTACCAACAGTGTTGCTTCTTTATCTTTCTGAAGAGACTCTTCCCTCCCATCATTCACTATGCTACTAATCTAAACTAGCTAAAAGTGCCAGTTTTGGCACTGCTTTTCATTTTAACAGTTAGGTCCTTGGTTTCTTATTTTGTAATCAATCTCATAATAAATCAACTCTAATCTCAAGATTAGGATTATGGTTGAGTTTTCCAACTAATTTAATATTGAGCTTCATGGTTCGGCTTTCCAACTATATTAATATTGAGCTTCACATGCTAAAATAAGCACCAGCTCAGACCATAGTGCTCACCAGAAATACCTTCAGTAAGGAGACACATAGTGACAGAGCCTGATGTACAGCAGCATCCTACAACATTCCTTTATTGCCATCCCGTAAAGGTATTGCAATGTGTGTACAGATACACAGAGACACAATCATGTTTTTATCACAGATGAGAATCTGGTCCACCAAATTTAAGTTCTTTAGAAGCTCTGCTGCATTCCAGATGTTCATATACAAAAATAAAAGCAATTGACTCCTAGAAAGCTGATGGAAATGAAAAGGCAATGGAGCAAAGTTATTCTTGGGTTCCTTAATAAGTCTCCCACAGGCATTTACTAATATCATGCTGGTTATTGCATTTTGAAGGAAAAAAGTTTTTTAACTAGCTTACTGCAATCATCATTGATCTTTCAAAGCTTCCACATAAAATGGAAAAACTGACTGCAAAACAATAACAGAAGTAACCAGCCTTTTTTTCTATAACACATAAGTTATACAAATAAACACTATGGATGGGGTTTATTTACCACTTAAAATCATTCTCTTAAGATAGAAATCTTACGTATGCTTATGCATACTAACATAAATGCTGCTTAAGTATTTAAAGTATTAAAGTAATCACATCTTCCAGGATGGGGAAAAACAAAAACAAAGAAAAAGGAAAAAAAAAAAACAACCCACAGATGCATGTATAATCAAAGCAATTTTGGGAGTAAGACTTTATTGCTTTCATTTAAGAGTAGAAAAGGCTGGGAATCGGGAAGAAAATGGGTTGAAAGGGATTTCTGGAAGTCTGTTTGGGCTGAAGATCCATGTAATCTCAGCCATGCATGGGCTGACTTGAAAGTTAAACCAGGTTGCTTAGTGCTGTGTCCAGTGGTTTCAGATACCTCCAAGGACAAAGATTGAGCCTACCACTCTCTTTATCCCTTTCCCAGCCTTTGACCTCCCTCACTAGAAATGTTTTCCTTCCTTACATCCAAACAATTTTCTCTTTCTGCCTTTTTTGTCAGTTGCCTCAATACTTTGGAGCCTCTGGCTCCATTTTCCCCCGTATCCATCCATACGCAGCTGAGTACAGCAGTTATTTCTCCCTTTTCCCTTCTTTAAAGGGCCTGAGCAAACTCAGCTATCACTTTTCTCATATGTCATGCCTTCAGCACTACTGACACATAGCTGAATCCTGTTCAACTTGTTCACCAGCATCTCCACGCATTTTTCTGTAAGAATGTTTGATAGATAGTGCCAACCTTGTACTGTCACATGAGGTTATTCTGTCCCAGGTGCTGGACTTGCATTTGTCTTTGAAGGTCACGAGATTTCTGTGAGCCCAATTCTCCAGCCTGTTTTCAGCCTTCTGAGCAGCAGCCTCGCCCTCCGGTGTATTGACAGCTCCCAACATTTTGGAGTCCCCTGCTGGGAGAGTTTGCCACTGTCATCCAGGTTATTGGTGAGGACTGTCAGCAGTTCAGCCTGAGTACTGAACACAGGGAAATGCCACTAGTGACCAGCCACTACTCTTCAGGCCTTGCAGTTCAATCAATGTGCACTCATTTTTTAAACTTCCCATCCAGCCTAGGTCTGCCCATCTAGTTTGGCTATAAGGACGTTGTGGTACACCTTGCCAAAAGTCTAACCAGGCAAGATAAACACCCACAGCTCTTCCACAGACTGACAGCCACTTCATTGTAGAAGGCAATTATGTTGGTCAGGCAGAATTTGCCTCTACTAAATCTGTATTGGCTACTCCAAATCACCTACATGCCCTTCATGCATGTGGAAATGACTTCCAGGAGAATTTTCTCCATAATCTTCCTGCAAAATGACCTGTAACTCCCTACATTCCTTTTCTTGACTTGTTGAAATTGGAAATATTTACTATTTTCCAGTTATCTGGGACATTCTCCTGTCCTGTGATTGTCTGCAGATGTTTGAGAGTGGTCTCATAATGACATCAGCCCACTCCCTCAGGGCATTTGGACACACCTGGTCCCACAAACTATTGTATGTCCACTTTGCTTAGATGGTCCCTATTGATCGTCTCCTATCAGGGCTGATACTTTACTCCCCCAAACTCACAAGGAAACCCTCAGATGAATGCTGTTTGGCTGGCTTACCCCATGGAATATCATATGATCAGGTCTTACTTCATCAAAAAGAGTAAAATCCCCCAGACTGTGAGAACTGTAGATATTTTGAAATACGAAGATGCTTCTTCCTTATACTTAGCTGCCTAAAGGGGAAAGATTTAAAAACCTGCATTCCTCATTTCTCATTTGCTACCTCCTGACAAGTCACTACTGAGCTTTTGAGAGGCAAAAAGCTCATAAGGCACCTTACTTCCTCTATGCATTTGAGACCTTATGCTGCCCAGCATAGCTTCCAAACCTTGCTCTGGGTGAAGCACATACAAAAATGTTAGGTGTTGCAGTATTTTATGCCATGGCTTTTCTTTCATTTTATGCCATGCCATTTCTTTAGACCAATAGTAGTGAATCCCTGTGAAAAGCAGAAAAAAACCCTAACATTAGAAGAATTCAGATCAAAAGTAGAACAATATTTGGCCTCTTTACCTTTTACATTTAGTCTTAAATTTTCTTTTTAACCAATTATTGACTTGGCTATATTACATACTTCATAAGTAACAGGTCTGAGCTTTTTTATACCAGAAGGAAGAGCCCATAGGCCAAATACTTAGGGGTGCCTATGGGTCTTTATTTCACAGCAAAGTTGTAAATGACAAGAATATTAAACATAGTACCATCTTCTTATTTGAGATAGAGTATTATTTACGTGTTTGGGAAAAGTATCAAACTGTTCCAGAGGACAATATCACTCATTTTGCCTTCTTTTTTCTTAAAAGAAACCCCAGCAAGTTTTCTTCTAAAACATCCCTCCACCTGCATCTGGGACTTGAGACAGGAAATAGAAACAATCACTGAATCAGGCATCCAGAGAAAGAATAACAAACAAGCAAATGAATAAAATCAGGACCAAAAGTCTTCACATACATCTGACCTGAATTTGGGTTACTATAATTCAGAGGTCATTAGTGCATGCATTTTTCTTAATGTGATACTATATGATAGTTCCTATTTTCCTGTGTATCAAAAAGCACCAGCTCTTGCAGTTATGCTACAAAGAACTCCAAAATGAATCAGTGTTTTATCCTTGGTTATAAGTATATTTTGTTACAATTTTACATTAAATATTACATTATATACAAAATAGGAGACAAAGCAGGCCTTCTTACTTAATGAACTTTAATTCAATTTTTAAATAAATATCTTTTTTTCAAAAATATATATTGAATTATTTTCATGAGTTATGTTTACATAATTAAATTAAAGGAGACCTTGTGAAAACAGGAGGTTAGACAGACCAATAGTAGTAAGTAGGGTAGATCAATGTGATTTAACAAAACAAATAATACTTATTTTTTTCTGAAACCTCTTTACCAAGGGCTACGTATGTTGGCAGACTTGTGAATTCATCTACAAAAATGATTAGACTTTGCTTTAGACATTCATGGTGCCATTTATTATCTCATGATGCAGCATTTTCTAATCTGTGCAGTGTTGTTTTAAAAACAGGCATGGCACTTTCTGGTAAAAAAGGTGTCAAAATTTACTAGCCCAGTAACTCAGTTCCTTCCAGGTTGGAGATAAATGAAGGCATTGTCAGATATATTGTTTGCTGAAAAACAGAAGGTCACCCGGGTTATTTTTCTCCTATTTAATAGTTACAAATCACTTTTTAAACAGTATCATCCAAATTTCAGAAAGTAAGTTTAGTGAAAGGTAAAGTGCATTAAATAATTAAATAGAATAAGTTGTTCTGTTCCCCAGTATTTATTTCTGATTTTAAATCTTTCTCTGAGTTTTTGCCATCTATATTTTAATGAAGGAAAAAAAAAATGCACTCATGCTTGTGTCTGTGCATTGAAAAACATTACAAGATAACCTAAAGGTTGTTGAAGACTTTGCAATTTATGATGTTTTAATTGTAGGGCAAAAAGATGTATTTTTATATCATCTTTCTGCATACCGAGTAAGTGCAAAGCAGAGCTTTTCAAGAGTCAAGAGCAGAAGAAGTTGTTTCATTTAGAATATTACCATATTTATTCCAAAACCACCTTAATCTGAGGAGGGGAAGTGGGCAGTGGAGAACAGGACAGGACCAAAACATGAATAGAATATGATCATTTTTAAATGTTCTGAATTGCAGATTTCAAGATATTTTCAAATACATGCCCAAAAGGAAATACTACTTTTTTTTTTTGAGAGAGAAGAGAACTAAAGAGCATTTCAGCTTAGATGAAGACAATCAGCTATCAATTCAGCATGAAAAAAATGCCTCTGATAAATACAGGATCAAAAAAACCCCAGTCCATATATATAAAAGATTAGATTATCTATTTAGAGTTGCTATATCTTTCAATGAGATTACAATGGATTACATAGTTAATAGTGTGAATGTAAGTAATTTCTCTTTTGTAAATATGGCAGAAAATTATATATACCTAGAGAGAATTACGGCCCCTTAGCTCTTAGGATGTGCAGGGCTAGGAAGTCAGATTGACTGAGCTTTGCCTTCTTTTCTTCCTTCATCACACACATGGCAGGAAAAGCTAAAGGATGTGTGCCTTTGAATTTTTCTGCTTTTATGGCTCTCATTGACAGACTCCTTTGAAGGTAGCAGTAGACAGCCTTTTCAGAGCTTGGGCTGCAGGAGGGCAGAGCACTGTGATGCCGTGGAGCTGCTCAGAAGTCTTCAGAAGTGCCTCTCTCCAGTGTTAGAATTAAGTCCACCCTCACCTGACCAAAGTGAGATTAGTGTCTTGTTACCTATGATAAACAATCACATGTGGATGGACATAAATGACACTTCCTGACTTCTGCACATGCATGCTCTGCCTGGCATTCCTCATCCTGCCAAAGCATTTACCCTGTGGGACTGAGTGCCTCACTTCTGGCCGAGTCACAGAACTCCACCACTTGCCAGATTGTCTCACATAGCAAGTCAGTTCAAATTTCCATTTAGTCAGTTTAAATTTCCATTTTTTTCTCACTCACAGGGCACAGTAAACATAGCATAAGCATCTTGGAATGATCCTGGATGTGTGTAATTCTCGTTTCCTGAAATGCAACCCAAATATAATGTAATGATGATAAGCATTGAGGGAGTTCTAGATCATTTGGCATATATCTTGTATGGTCATAAGAATATTTTTGACATTTTCGTTCTGACCAATGATTAATCATGTATAGTTTTCTTCTAAAAATATTTTTTCAGACCCTCAGTCATTTCTGTATGCACTGTGGTGCTGAAATTCAGTATTCACAATGAGCAAAATTAGCATTTTTACTTGTGGTTGGGGGACACACATCCATTGTAGCTGCAGTGTCAGGCAGCTGCGCTGGCATTTGGCAACTGGAAGAAAGTTCAGTGCTTAGAGCTTGGGGTGGAAACATTTGCTTTTCCAAGCAGTTCAGAGATATCTCAGATGTCTCTGCTCTACACAGAAGACATACCCTGAGATGAGGAGAGATGCTGCTTCTAGCATGAAAAACACACTATATAAATCTTTTTGTTTTCTTCCCACTTTAAGTTTCATGGCATATCTGTTGCTCCTGACAGCCACCAGAGTTACCTCTTATCCACACGTGCCCTGGTTTTCACTGCCATCGAGCACCCACAAATGTCAGAGAAGCCCGTGGAGTTCCGGGGCAGGGATTTCGGAAAAATTCGAGGGCGAGCATTGCAATGGAGAGGGTTTGCCAGCAGATGTCAGAAGGCAGAACGCAGGCAACACAGAGCCTCGCCAAATCCTCAAAATGACATTTCGATCCTTTTATGCTTTCCTACATGCCTTCTCCCCTCCTTCTCTCCTGGCACATATATGCTTAACCATACAGAAGGAAAATCATTAAGGGGACCCTGGCTTGAGGGGATTTCGTTTTCACTGGAGCCTTACACAGATACAGAAAATCCAATACCCTGTTAAGCTTCATGTCACATATGCAAGAAAAAAAGTTGTCTAAAATTTGAAGTTGCTAAACAAGCTGAATGATAACAAGTTCTGTGAGCTCTGGAAGTAATGAAGTCTCGTTTTTTATGGATTTTATCTCATGGTTTATTGAAGCTTTTCCTATGCTGTGAAACTTCAAATCTTTGCTTTTTTGTGTAATGGTGATCCCAAGGGACAGATTTTCAAAGAGATGCTGAAACATCTTTCTGCGGCTTTTTTCTTTTCTTCCCAGGCATCCTTCCTTAATGGAATTGAATAAATTTAAGACTACTACCCATCTCTCAAATTTTGTTGAAATCACATGGGGCTCCAAAATGCATGAGGCTTTCATCTGTAGGAAACCTAGCAAAAGAAAATGCAAGGACAGCTTAATCTATTATGGACTCAGATTAATGAGGCCATTTATTTCATCCTATAACTCTGCTAGAATTACTAAAACACCTGAAAATTCACTGGCAATTTAAATGTTCCATTAAGTATTCTGATGATTCCTCATTTTCCTACCAGATTATGAATATTATGGAATATACATAAATGTGTCTGATTGACCATCAATCTTTGCTTTAAAACACTGGTCCTGTGACACATATCTCTTCTGACTTCTTCCCAGAACAGAGAGTAGGTAGCATGAGATGCCATCCTGTACATCATTTCTACATCCCTCTAGCACATCCAAGCAGGCATCATAGATAACAGTGAGAGAGCGCAGATTTGCCTTCTACTCATGTCCTGCGACTTCCAGCTGAAATTACTTTGAATTTCTACAATGATCTCAGCAAGAATAAGATTAAAGGCTTGGCACTTTTCTCTTAATGTAAGCTTGTGCTTATTCCAGCTCTTTTGATTATACATGTTTTTACTATGCCACATTAATGAGCTTTGTTTTATTAATCTATCATATTTTTAAACTTTGATTAGTCTAGCTCTTAATATATACATAAAAGTAGTTTGATTTTATCAGCTATTGTTTAAATTAACACCCTTAAATTAATACCTTTGTATTTTGAAGCTGGGTTTTGTTGCATTATAATGGTTACGTATCCTTCCTGACCTGAGATTATATTGCATCATAAACATATAGCAACCAATTTTAAAAAATTATTAGAATTTTTATGAAGCATGAACAATATTCATGTGGACTCATCTATGTCCATCTATAATAATGATCCCTTTTGAGCTATTTTTTAAAAATGGGACAGTTCTGTGAAAATTTAGGATGTAGCTAAACACCCTTTGACAAGACTGAAATGTTAAATTTTATCACTTTCACATTTGAAATATCACCCTCAGCAGATAGATTAAGAGCTGTTTCAGTGTCTGGTAACACAACTGTACAATTACTAATGCAGTTGTGGTACTCATAGCAAGCAAAATTTCTTAATGGAAGAAAATTTCCAATTTTCACCTGGAAATTGCACATATAGGTAAGTGCAAGCCAAATCATTCTTAGTGTAAACAAGTGTAAGAATGATAATGACTATTGCTCAAAACCAAAGTCCATGCACCTTATTATTTTCTGGAGTTAGTTTTGGGTGTGTTGGTTGTGCATTTGGTGACTTTTTAAAAATAATGTAATATCAACACAGTACAAGCCAATACATGCCTTCTCCTCACCCCTCTCCATGCTGTCACAGCTTATGCTTACTCAGCTCACCTCCACTCTGATATCCCTGTCCCAGTGCAAGTTCTGTCTGTGATGGTAAGCTTGTTTTTCATTTACTTCTCTCCTATATTATCAAGGGCAACACATACTCTCACTACACCTTTTCAGGCCAGTGAGTCCATTTATGGAGACAACCACTGACAGAATATATGACATTTTAATGTCATAGTTTTTACCATGAGACAATATTTTTAAAGTACTTACACTAGTCTTCAAATGCACATCCTGCTTATTGTAAAGAAAACTCAAATCAGCTTATTTGAATTGTCTCTTGAGTGTAAAAGCAGCTTTCCCACTTGCCCTCAAAGAGGCCCTTAAAGAGACAAACAGCTGGACAAGAAATGACGGAAAGAGGCTTTCCAGAACAAACTGAAACTAAAGACTCTTGGGCTGTCACAGAACAGGAGGGAAGAACAAACAGTCAAGAAAAGAACAAAGGTCAAGAAAAATAGTTTTGCTCCTAAGAATGTAATAAGCTACCTTATCTAGTCCAATCTGAAAGCACATAAGTACAGTGGTTTTCTAGTGCATTGAAATCCAGACCTTCAGATGTTTTCTTGTATAAAAGAAACACTGAGTTATACCGAGAAAATGACTGTAATTCTCTGTAGGCTGTTGGATCCAGCTAAATCTGATTGAAGTTTGTGTGTGTGTCCTGGGCAGATCATGGAGGATCATATTCCAGTATTTCTGCTTGAATCACTAGAAGTTGCAAATGGCTGGGGAGATGGAAATTCACCACTTCCTCGGGAAAAAAAAAAAAAAAAAAAAAAAAAAAAAAAAA
>VXBR01007013.1:162299-229421 GCA_013400215.1 Cisticola juncidis
CGGCAGCGAGGTCAGCGCCCGGCGGGGGAGGGCAGGGAGGGAGCGGTGCGGCTCCGGGGCGCGCTGCCGGGTGGCAGCCCCGGATGGCGGGCCCGGAGCGCGCAGGGGGCTTGTTTTGACTGCGCGAGGAGTGCCGAGGTGGGGGAGAAGAGCCCTGATACCAGGCGTTTCTTCCATTATCCAGGCTGAAATGGCCCTGGGTTCACCTTCATGTTGTCAGAAATTATATCTGTACCCTGGCCTGGGCGCCCTTAACCCCGTCCACGGCTGTGACAGTCCTTGATTTTAAATTTTATTGCGACTGTAAACGTGTTAGCTTCCTAAGAAAGAGTCCGTGAAGGTGCGAGCAGATCCTTATGATATGTTTTCGACAATGAACGTTTGAAAAATGTGTTTTTCTGGTCAGTTGTAAAATACTTCTTCGTATGTCAGACAAATTGTCAACAGAACAATCCACGGTTGAAAAGAATTAGTTTAAATAAACACGTCTTTTTGGCGTGTATTTGATAATTGAGCTTCTATGTTTGTAGTTCTGTAAGGCTAGGAAACAGGACTTTTTTTTTTTAGGAGGGGGAAAAATAAGGAACTGGCACTTTTTCCACGACTCAACCTCTTCATTTCTTCCTGTGTGAAACTGTCACCCAAAGACAAAGGCTGAAGCATTAACTTACAAGAAAATTAACTATGAATACACAGAAGTAGAACTAGCCCACCTCATTTCAGCTGTCATCACTCACTGTTCCAGTTCTATAAAAGACTATATTTAACAGTGTTGATACTGCAGCATGTGTCAGAAGCATACATTCTGATGCATTATTCAAATACTGCTGAGTATATGTTCAGTTTTGGCATACGAACAGACTGCTCTTGAAACTGGAAAAGTGTAAGAAATTAGAAAAAGGAAATGAATTCACATGGTAGTGTTATAAATGACCAGTGGTAGTAAACATGTGCTCGGGCTTGATGCCTTTCAAGACTTTATTTTTTTGTGGTTCTGTTGGGTAGTTCCCGGTCACTAAAACAATATTTCAAGCAGTTAATATTGTTCAAAGTAATAGTACTTTTATTACTAGTTGACAGAATGACCAAAACAGTAAGTTTACTGTGCTGTTTACTTTTTTTAGTATGTTTGATATTTTAATACAAAAGAATCAATTCTGTGGGAAAGGCTTCTAAATGTTCTGTGAAAATACATCTAGCTGTGATTGACACTGATATAAGTGAAGTGTTTTACAACAGAATAAACTACAGCAAAGTCCTATTTTAGGTTTTACTCGTGAACTTCTAAATTAAGCTACATAAATGTGTATGCTTGTGCATTCACAGGATTTATACTTCGACTCTGCAGCTATCTTGACAAATTAAAGGGTATGTCTAGTCCAAATGCTTTTTTAGAGGTATTTTGTCAATGGCTTTTTGATTTTTTGGGATATCAGTAAGGAAACAACAGTTAAAGTGTTGTAAGCCATGATTCAGAATTGCATTGTTTTAGTAGTAAATAGTGCTGAAAAAAATTCATCAGTGCTGTATGAGTTTTAAAACACTCAAATGCTGTCCTTTCAAGAATGCTGGCTTATACATAAAAAATCTTTTCCATGCTCTTCAGAATTTAGAGTGGAGAGAACAGTAAGCTACATATGGAAAGTATAAAGCTTTGGAGGTTTTCTCAAAGAAAACCACAACTGAAGAATAGGGCAAAGAGAGGCAAATGTTAGAAGCATCTATGAAGTGGCTGATGAATTTCTTCATTAGTTCTTCAGGTACACTGCAGAGAGAAATAAATAAAATTGACTTGAAATGCAACATTTTAGGGTTAGGTATTGGAAGAAGAATTGCTAGAAATTCTTTACTATTTTAAATTCAATTCTTTAAATTGTTAGAAACCAGTTGTATAGATGTCAGTGGTAGAGTTAGTTCCATTAGATGTTTTTAAGGGTAGCTTGGGAATAGTATGCATTAAGCTGTGTTGCTCCAATGGATTGACAAGGTTAGTGTCTTTTAGCTGCTTCAGCTGCAGGGACAAGATTTTGGGCTAGTTTGTCCCAGTGGTTTTTTGCATTCTTTATGGCCAGTAAATAAGACTAAACTCTAAGAGACTGATGATTCTTCCATCTCTCCATTTATCTTATTTTTCCAAACGTATATTAAATAAACATCAAATTTTTCCAAGAAGTAATTTACTTTGTTTATCAGTTCTTTCGAATAATGTCTACTTTTGTTAGTAAAGTCAGTAAAAATTACACTTCTGTTCCATGGAACTTGAATTAATATAAGTTTTACTTCTTGCAGTATTGTCCAGCGGATCTTCAGGTTCTGTGGTTGAAAGGCTTAGACTTCTGTTTAGGAAAAGAAAAAATGCAGCATTTCATTGTATGTCTCACAGTTTTAGCATCTGATATGATTACATCTCAGTATTTTGAAATTCTACTGGTGCTTGACAAGTGTGGAGAATTTATTGTGAGGAGATTTTACCCTCTCATTTAGAATGACAAAAATTGTTGGTTGTTAGAGCTGCAGGCACATCTGAACGCACTCAGTGTCTTCTGCTCTCAAATAGAAGAGCTGTTGATATTCACTAGATTTTTAGGCACAGTATAATTTGTGTGACCAACTAGTCTTGATGATGTCATTTAATGCCTTTGTAGCTGCAGTGATATTGGTGAGAACCTTGCCACGGTTTCTGTTTTTACAGTATCACACAAGTACTGTTTACAATACTGAAAGTTCTTGATCTTGGAACAGTTTTGCTATAGAGGGGAAGACCATCACTTTTTCTGTGTGACTCCTTGGGTGATTTCTCAGTAATTTCTTCCCCATATAAAAGTGTGATTTCTTGATTTTACCTTTAAAACTACCTTCTGCCCTGACTTCCCTGTAGTTTCTGTTCTTTTGTGGCTGTTTTAGTCAGGGATGTTGTCTCAGTAGCTCACATACGACATTACAAATGCTTTCAGACTCTTGGCTACCTCTTGCACATATTGTCCCTCCGTGATTTAGGATATATAACCATATTTCTGACCTTTAGGTATCAGCTGCCAATAAGTGTTTTACTGAAAGTGTGTGACAGTGACTTAAAAATAGCTAAGAGCTCAACAATCAGTTTTACCACTTTTTCACTCACTTCCTCCCAGAATTTCTGCATCTGTTGCTTGCCATAACAAGTTGTGAGCTGATGAAAATGTAGAAGTTACTTGGATAAGAATTAGGCAGTTTACAGTGGACAAAAACTATCACATGGAGTTTATTTAGTGGCTAAGGGAACAAATGCAATCATTAAATGTTTGAATAGGGAATACCAAGTAGCAGTACAAATATGTACTGTATACAGAATACACTAGTGAAACCATTCTACCATCCACTTCTGGTGTCCACGTGTGACAGAAGGTATTCATTTAAAATGAGTTCAGACATCTCAATATCTTACAGGGAAAGCAGAAGCCTTGTCTTTCAGAGAAGAGCTTGGAGAACCTTTGTTTTGCTAGAATTTTGAGTGTGTGTTGAAGTAGTTATGTAAGAGGAAGATGTCTTCTAGGATAAGGATTTTTAGATGAGCAGATAAAGATTTAAGACACTCTGTAAACGGAAGCTAGTCAGGTTTAGGCCAGAAGGAAGATGTTGATTTTCAGCCCTGTTAGCCAATGAATTTCAGTGCCAGTCATCACTTCACAAGAGTGATGAGATAGGTTCTTAATCTCTTCTTGATTTTTAAGACTTGCAAATTAGTAAAACCACAGAAGTATAGTATTTTTTGTTTTCAGATGTCTGATACACGTCTCTTCTGAAGTTCTTCTGAGTCTAGGTAGAGTACTGTTGTTATCCATACTGTACATTTCCTGGACAGTAAAAAAAATAGTTTTCTTAACCTGTGGGTGTTTTGTTGCCTTTTCAGTTGTAATACTTGGTCACTGAAGAGAGTAAGTAAAAGTGAAGTGGAGTAAAAATCCTTCCCAGTGAGTGATCAGTAGATCTGATAAGTTCAGCCTTAACGGATTTTTCCTACAGAAGTGAATTTCCCCACTGAACTTAGAAGCATTTTAATTCTGGCTGCAGTGAAAACTCATGAATCTTGATGAACAGACATCTGTAGCCCTGCTTAAAAACCCTGCAGTGTCCATCACTGATGACAGCCTTGATGCTGAAGTGCTTAGCTTTAATAGCATTTTACCCTGAGGTCTTCAAAGAACATGCTGAGTTGGAAGGGACCCACAAAGATCATCAAGTCCAACTCAGCCCTGCACAGAACATCCCCAAGAATCAGGCCATGTACCTTTTTCTCAGTACTGTTCTCTCGGTGTTTTCCACATTTCATCATCCATCTTTGTGTTGTACATGAACAAAACCTAGATTGAATGATAATGGATAATGTTACTTGATTTCACAGAAGGCATGATGAGATGTTATGAACCTGCACTTCACTAATACTTACAATGATATTCTACATTATTTTGGTCACCTCATAAAATGAGAAACAAGGAACACTATGTCAGTGTTCCAAGGATAGATTAAGAGTTGGATTTTTTTTTCAAAGAAGTTTAAGTTACTGATTTTGACTTTTAAACCTTGTGGTTGAAGTTTAGGGTTAGGTTTCTCTTACTGCATAAGGGATGGTGCTGCATGTGACCAGTGGTTTACAAAGATTTAAATTTTTCTGGACAGTACTTAGAGTGGAAATAAGTAGATGCATTTTTCTTCTGTTAATTGATTAGGTGAGGTGAGAGTATGTTAAAGTCATGTTTTTTAGGCTTTTGCCTAAAAATTGATTTGTTAGATTATTTTTTAATGAAAAGTCTTTAAATGGAAAATTTCTGTGGGTATACAAAACCCTTACATGCTTGTTTATATAATGTTCACACTGAAATTTTAACATAAAATTGCACTCTACTACTTTTGGCTGAATCGTACTTTTTGGTTGGTCTCTTGGTAGTATGGATGAAGAATGTGGTGCTTAGACTACAGCAACCCATTATGGGACTGGAGCATATCGTGAGCTGTAGTAAGAATTTGATTAGTTGATTTGAAATATTGGTGCACTTTGTTGAACTAAACACTTATGTCTGAAGAGGAGTCTGGAATACTTGGACATTTTTTTTGTTGTTTGTTTGGGTTTTTTGTCGTTGTTGGGTTTTTTTGTTGTTGTTTTTGTGTTTGTTTGGGTGGTTTTTTTGTTGTTTTTGTAGGGGTTTTGTTGGGTTTGTTTTTTGGGGTTTTTTGTGGGGTTTTTTTGGTTTGTTTTTTTTTGTTGTTTGGTTTTTTTTGTTTGTTTGTTTTTGTTTGTTTGTTTTGGGGTGGTATTGGTTGTTGGTTTGTTTTTTGGGGTTCTTTTTGTCTTTGACCTCTGCATTTTTTTCTGGTGGATTTACCTGTATTTTGAGTAAAAAGATGGTATGATTTGTGTGATAGAGTAGAATAATTATCACCATTTTGAACTTGAAAAACTTGTTAATTCTGAAAGAAAATATAATTTGAAGGCATTTATAAATTATGAGTGTATTTGGTCAAGCAATTTTCATCACCGTAATCAAAGTAGAAATACAGATACAAACCTGTTTGTACATTCTTTTTGTATAGCTGCAGTTGTGCAAGAACAAAAATCAGATGCTGTGCCTTTAAGCAGGAGTCCTAATTTGCTTTCTGTAAAATAGTTGTTCTACTTTGTTCTCTGTATTGCTTAATTTGTACTCATGCACAGTGAGGAGAGTAAAAAAAAATCCTCACCTATCTCTCTGGACAGTTTGCACAGTTTTGGTATTAGAAGTGAAATAGCTTGTGCTCAGAAGATGCGATGTCCCAGCAGTATACAGTGCAAAATGAGCGTTTCTCTGTGAAGTGTCTTTATTGCATATTAAAGTTTTCTGGTTTGATTTTGAATTCAAAGAGCTGATGTATCAGTCAGTATAAATAAATCTAGGTTACATGTTGCTTAATTCTGTCTGCATATAATGGTCACAAGAATTCAGAATGCTTCTAACAGCAGTGGGAAGTACCAAGATCTTAGTCATATTGTTCAGATATTTTTCTGTCAACTTGGATGTTGATGTAAAGAATGAATGCTGTTGTACTTGTGTAATGTTTCTGTTATGTTAATTGGGTTTATTAAGTCCAAATATGCAGTAAATCACAGGTGAACTTGAATTACATTAAAAAGTTAGAAACCATGGGAGAATTTTAGAAATCAGTAAGTTTCCTGCTAGTACTTTCTTTTGTTCCATGAACAATGTCCATGTAGTCATGCAGCTGGAAAATTTTAAAACTTCCATAAACTTAAAATTGATATTTATTATTTGTTGAGTTTTTATTTAAGAAATGAATTCGTATTTACAAGTGTTGTAATAGCTTCAGCTTTTTGTACTTGCACATTAATTTGCAAAAGACTGTAAGTAGCAGTATTTTGGGCTGCCTTGAGTCTCTACAGTTGATCATTTGATGATACATAATGATATGGTCTTTTCTGGTAAATTTTTTTGGGTGGCCCAATTTTATTTGGTTTGCATGGCAAAGTTGGTAGTGGGGTTGCTACAGGGGTGGCTTTTAGGAGAAGCTGGCAGAAGCTTCCCATGTCTTAGAGAGCCAATGCCAGCTGGCTCCAAATAGACTGACCACTGGCCAAGGCCAAATATCCCAAATCGAAGGGGACAAATAAAGGACATTGAGTCCAACTTCCTGCTCTTTGCAGGGCTGGCTAAAGTTAAACCATATGGCCAAGAGTGTCTTCCAGATGATCCTTGAACTGGCCGGCTTGGTGCTGTGGCCACTTCCCTAGGGAGCCTGTTCAGTGACCAGCCATCCTCTCAAGCTTTTCACGATGTCATGTATGAACTTCCCCTGTTGCAGCTTCCTTCCATTTCTTCATGTTTTTATTCCATTATCTGGCATTCCAGAGTACTCTAGTGTATAAATTGTCCCTTGTATATGATAATCAACTTTAGACAGGCAAGAAACATTTTACAGAAGAGTGCAGATACATCTTACAAAGCAATCTGAAGCTCTGCTCAGCATACTGGGTAGGTCAAACTTGAGTGGAGAACATAGTCATGTGTTCTATAGTTTTTGATTCTACATGCACAAAGAAAAATTCAAATATATATAATATAACCAAGAAAAAGCTCTTAAAGCTAATTAAACTGTACAAATATTTCCAGTATTGTTAATAATAAGGAAAAATCCATGTTTGAGTGTAATTTTCAGCAAATTGTACATGCATGGTTTTGCTTATCAATAAGTAAAGGTTTGGGACTATTTCAGTGTTCTGTGTTATTGACCAGTTGGCTGTAAGTAACTTGGTTGTACTATTTTCTTCAATCAATTTGAGGTTACTGATTTACTTGAAATACCTATAAATATCAGGTATCTGCTGTTTTAGAGTTAACCAGTTCATTTGGCTGTGCAGTTGCCTTAGTTTTTAACGTTTGCCGCTCAGAGCAGAATATCTAGAAATTTGAGACTGTTCTTTACTCTTTATTCAAATCCCCCAGATTTGCTTTACCTCAGAAGATGGGTTAGTTGTCCTGCTCACTAGCTAAACTGATGACATGCCAGAGAGCAAAACTTGCGTTTCCTGGTTGAGTGAAATCTTGATTCTATCAGATAACAAATATTTCTTCATCATAATTCTAAAAGATGGCTGGGCCATACATTATAACTTTGATGGGGAGTTCTGGGGTAGCCTTCTTGGTTAGGTCCACAGTTCAAAAACCTACAGTAGCGTTAGACTCATTTGGAAATCCTTCCTGCATTAGGTAATAGTAACAAAAATAAAGGCAAAACATTGTACCAAGTTCAATACACATAGATTTTGGTCTCTGTTTTACTAATGCATGGTATGCTATTTTTTTATCTGGGACAAACAAGGAAGTGTATTTGGTCCAAGTGCATACCCCAAGTTTTTAATATTTTTCCTTAAAAAGGGATCAAATATCATTTAGGAAATGAGGGTTTATCAGATATAGTTCTGTTTACTTGAGCTTACTCTTAAATTACTGCATGTCTCTCATAGGTAGTACTTAGTTTTTGGGTGGTTGATTGTATCATGGATATTATAACACTGATAAATTACCCTCCGATGGCTTGCTTTCTCTTATGCAGATGAGTGGGCTTGTTGATCTTGGTGACAATGCTGTATTGAAAGGTTTGTTTAGAGTCAAAAGCTTTAAGTTATAAAACTCTGATTATTACTTTTCCCATTAATGCAAAGAAGTCTAAATTTTAGCTACAGAAGTGCTTTAGCAGGTTGACTGGCTTCGCCTTAAACTGAGCATGGTGTAATTGTGCTCCTGTTTTTTTTTTTTCCCCTTCCCTGCCGTAATCTTTAATGTGTCATATCCTTCTTGCATAAAATGAGGGTAGTGTATGGCATTTGAATGCAAATTTCTGATTTCCCTAATACTACTGGAAAAGTTGTATTTCATGTCTTGATTAAGAGCAAGTTCTTGTAGTGGGTTGTTCTGGTATTGGCCAGGACAGAGTTAACTTTTCCATGGTGAGGGAATGGAGCCTGGAACCCAGCCCTGGGCTTGTCCAGGTGATTATGTTCTACACCCCCAGGGCTGGGAGTCGAGGGCTCCTGCTTGGGATAAGAGTGGTGTGGCTTCAGGATGAGAAAAGGTATGGCTGTGGATAGAAACCCATCCACCATTGTGCGTTGTCCCCCAGGATGTGCATTTTGCATGTAAATCACCCTCTTACCTACACTTCTGTTATTAATATTGTTGCTGTTACTGTTCGTTTTTCTTCTTTCTGTTTCCAGTAAGTTGTTATTATCTCAGCCTGTAATCTCTGCTTTTTGTGGGCTGGGGGAAGGGGAGCAGTTTATGGTTGGGGTTTTTTTATTCAGAGTACTAAATTGAGAAATACCATTCTTAAACCAGGATAAGAGAGAAGACTACGGCTACTCTGACTGTGTTCAGTAATAACTCAAAATAGCTTTTTCTCACCTGTACCAGATTTCTGTTGAAGGAAAAGTAGCAGAACGTTCATTAAAACACCTAATATGTATAAAACATAGATATACATGTACATGCACATATATGCATTTAGACAGCAATTTGCTGTAAGAATTCACATCTATAGTGTCTGCTAGCATTTTTCAAAATCTCTATGTGCAATTTTTTTTTTCTTGGCTAAATAAATTCAATAAACTTTTCCGTGTAATGCATGTTACCTCTACTTTGTGGTAAAGGAACTTGACTGCTGTTTAGTTCTTGTCATACTTACATACTTGCATGATTTATAAGTGGCCTTTCAGCTTTCTTTATACAAGAAATAATAAGCTCTTATTTGAGCCTGAAAATATTTCTAAATTCAGTTCCCAAATGTGAAGGGAAGTGATGAAAGATTTTTTGCACTTCATGTTAGGAAGCAGCAATGTTACAACATTTCTGTTTGGGAGGTCCCTAAAGAGATACTGCACAGCAAATTTTCATTGATGGCAAAATTAATTGGATATGGAAGAAGAAAGCTGATGAAGTGTTGAAATGGATAATGTTGAATATTTAAAATCAAGAACAGTGGACCCCAAGCTTTTACACTGTTCAGATTTACTATCAAAGATTTGCATTAATCACTCTGTTACTGGGTGTGATAAGACATTTAACACAAAACATTTGAAAAGTAAAATGATTCTCCGGGAGCAATAATTTCTTAGGCATTAATTAAAATAAAGGCTGTTTGCCTGTATGATAGTTTCTCTTCTGTGTAAAATTATCTTTCCTTCTTAAGATTCATAGATTGTTCAAATTTAGGTCAAGAAAGTAGAGGCCAATGGGACAAATCTAAGAGGTTTCGTGGTGACTGAATTCATAATCACACACAGTTACAGCTCTTATAGAATGGAGCTGGATGACCACAGCAGAAGGGAAAGGGGAGAATGCTGTTGACCTTAAGTATGTTCATGAGAATGAAAACTTTGTATAAAGCAAAAGGCAAGGGCATGTCAGATTAATCAAATTCAGTTTCATCCTAACATAGTAGCAAGAGATTTGGGACAGACTGGCAGAAGATCAATACTTTCAGGAAGGAGAAATAATGCCTATGATATCTTAAAAAAATAAATAAAAATCTGAACATCACTGAACAATTTGGTCTATTGATCTTAAAGAATTTCTGGACAGAAGGTATAAAATGTAGGTGTCACTGGACTTTGAAAAAGCCAGGCTGTGACAACAGTTTAATCTGGATAAAAATACTGTAGAGCTGAGATTAGAGATATAATCGCTTTATATTGAAGTGTGATGTTGATAATTATTTGTAGGAGGAACATCTAGTCCTCTGTCAAAAGCAGAGCATTTACTGTTTGTGTTGATGTTGACTCAGGAAGAAAACATGCTATCTGGTTCTTGACAAGGCATCAGATTCCTGAAGGTTTTTAAGTTGCACAATAATGTTATAAATAAAACTCCATCAGTAGACAGTTCCTTACTGAAAGTTCTCTCTTACTTTTTTAAAGGGCTGTCTAATTAGAGAGATTTAACTTGAATCTCCTGAATTCAAAAATCAGAAGCAGGAATTAAAGGTGACAGTCCTTCATGCAAAAAAAGGAATTTTTTTTTTAAGCTTGCCATTTTTCAGCCTCTGATGTTGTATTGGCAGTCTTGCAAAACTGTAACTAGCACTGTTAGTGAGATCTTTAATTGACCGCAGGTAAAGTTCTCACTGGTAGGAGACACTGATAATGGTTAGCAGCACAGAAAGAAAAGCCTTGTCATTTCACAAGGCTGATGTGTTACTGTGAATGAGGTAGGAATTAGTAGCATACCAATAATTAATATGTATGTCTTCTTCCTTTTAAGGTATCTAGTGGATAGTCGCTGGTTCAAACAGTGGAAAAAATATGTTGGTTTTGACAGCTGGGACAAATACCAGATGGGAGATCAGAATGTGTACCCTGGTCCTATTGATAACTCCGGACTTCTCAAAGGTAAGTGCCTCTTGTTGTGAAATAAGCCATAGTATATTAAATGTGGAATTGTGACAGGTAGTTCATCTTTTGAAGTTGGCAGTGTTAATGAACCTCAGCATATATAAAGGTAAAAATTTTGGTTTCTTTTCAGGCCATGACAAGGGAACTGGAATGGATTTCCCTAATAAATCTCAATCTTATAAATACAATTATTGGAACTTCTTTGTAATGGTAACAAAACATGGAATAATGTACAAATTCTTGGTTTATAATGAGATTTTGGGTTTTCTTGACAAATGAGAATTACTCAAGTTGACAAGAAGGTAGCTTGAGTTCACTATGATTTCCCTTTTTTGGTATCTTGACCAAATTGGTTGATTTAAAGTAAGATTTTTAAGTTGAACTCTAAAACTTACTTCTTTAAATGAGCCCCAAGCCCTTACTGTAGTTCTGGAATTATTGAAGAAGTGGTGTTATTCAGTTCAGTGACTTAAGTTGTGTGACATGATTGAGGATAATTTCCTATTTTCTTCATGGTCTTGTTATGTTAAATTCTGTCACTCCTATAATGACTCAAGTTTGACTTTTGCTGAGCTGTAGCCAGATTTTTGAACACAGGTCTCAACATACTTTCCCACATATTTTAATTTTCACATCAAATTCTGTATTGTCCAGTATCAAAATCCCATTAAAGTTGTTAATATTTAATCTGCAAAATCTAGCAGCTACAAAACTGAGCTAAACCAATAATTAATTGGTTTTCTTCTTTGCAGTTACAGGTAATGTAATAATACTGCGTGTTCTATTAGCATGTAGTGATACCAGTTTTTCCAACTTCATAGGGTTTATGATGAACTCTTGGCTTTCTTAATTCAAAACTTCTATAATTAGTATCTCCTTATTTTGCATGTTAAATGTTAAAGATGATTGCACTGTTCATAAATTTGTTGTACCACATTCTACTGATTGTCAGTGTAAATGAGTGTGTGTCTGACACTGACCAGTGCCTTTGTAGGAGGTGTTGTATTGTCATATACATCTGTATGTTCTCTTCCATCCAGAAACTTTAAGGTCTTTTTGCTCCAGGTGAGTGTTGTGTTTTGTTTTCTGAAATGTGGGACTTAGATCTTTTGTCCATTCTTGTAGTAAGTCTTGCAGTGAGGCAGGGATGTTCAGGTGTTACATCTCAGCTGACATCAGATGTAGCAACATCTTTTTATCCTCAGTGAGGTAATAGCAGCTTGTTCTCTCTTTTGTGTCTTCCCTTTCAAAAACAGACGGTCTAGTTGTGCCAAACACTGTTCATCTGTACCATTTATAACTTAATCTACATACAAGTTCAGATTATGTTTCAAGTTACTGTTGTTATGAAGCCTACTTTAGGGTTAGCTGTCCAAATCTGATGTCATGTTCATCATTTTCCTAAAAGCTTCAGAAAACCTGTATTCTGTTGTTTTGACACCACCAGTACCCCTTTCAAAATAAACAGCATCAGGGTGAACTTCGCTTCTGCTCATTATCATTCTAAACTAATTGGCAGTAATTCCATGCATCCAGTTTTACCCTCCAATATCTACTGTTCTGTGTAAAGGTAGTTTTAAAATTAAGGGCTTTAGTGCCCAGCAAATAATAGCTTTCTCTTTCACCCACTGCAAAGCAACAATCCTCTGTACTACGTTTTCTGTGTAGCATAAACTGATCCGGAAAATGCTTGGATTTTAATCTTTGGCACATAGTATGCTCTAGTTGCTCTCATGCTGCTCTCCTTAAAAATGAAATGGGCATGCTTTCTCAGATATTCTACAGTATAATGCAGTGAGAAGGAAAGTTGTAATTGAATTCACAGAAGACTGATTCCAGGAAACTGAAGCAGTATGTTGTGCTTATATTACTTAAATGCTTCTCCCTTGTTTCCAGAACTTTTGGATGAAGTGAGAGCAGTGAAAAGTAACAGATAGAGATTTCAGTTAATCTCAACATGTGCAAAAGATGTCAAGTGTGATGTAATGCACGTGTCATGTTCAAAAGAAGAGATAATATCGTCAAAGCAGGGACAAGGAAGTAGGTATTTAGAGTAGCTAATTGTTCATCATAGAAAATAATGTTGTATATGAGGGACTGAATTGTCAGAATCAGGTTATCTCTTTGATGGTTCTGAAAAAAATTATACTAGAAGAAATGTTGGTATTTTTAGAAGATAATAGAATCCAAATTACACCTACCTCATGCTGTAAGAACAGTACAGAAATACCGTATGAATCTTGTGAAGAGTTACATAGACCTGAGGAAGTGCTCATGGATTTTCCCCCACACTGTGCTCCCAGTTACAATGGGATGCTTCCAGATGGAAAGACAGCTGCTCTAAGTGTTTGAAGTTCACAGTGGCTCACTTCTGGAATCACCTCTTAGACCTAAAAGATAGCTGCCTGTAATAAGGATTGAATGAAAGCTAAAAGCATGCTGCTTACTTTAAGAGATTCCAAGCTGTGCTTCATTCAAGTTCAGCATATCCCCGTCTCTGCAAAGAATTTTGTAGTGACTGTTTCCAGAGCACAGAGGATCCTTTAAATAGGAGGTTGTACCATGCTGCTTTCCTAGTCTGACATAGGGTGAATGATTTCAAACTTTGAATCTACGGTTAATTGCTCATTCTCATTTTCAGCTGTGGAAGTATCCATGATGATGTGGGAATATGTGTGAAGTGAGTGGGAGAAATGAATCGGTTTCTCTGAAAGCTAGGATGGTGTATGATAACAAACTAGGTGCTTGTAATTGCATGGGGATATAAAGTTGTCACTCATACAGTAAAGGAATACCACCTGTAACAGGTGTGCTAAGCATGAACTGGATAGTTTGCCTGCATCGTTTCACAAGACCTGCTTTAAACGCTGTAATACTGGTAACACAATTGTGACTCAAAATATTTTGTCTGCTCTTTATGTGAAAAATGTTACATTAAAAACTCAAGTACAGAATTACAGTATTCAAGTGAAAATAATCTTTCTCTTATAGATGGTGATTCTCAGTCTCTCAAGGAACATCTCATTGATGAGCTGGACTACATCCTTTTGCCAACTGAAGGCTGGAATAGGCTAGTGAGCTGGTACACACTGATGGAAGGTCAAGAGCCAATTGCACGCAAGGTACTGTTGACCTGCTGGGATGAGCAGGATTCATATGTAGTCCTGCAAATCTGCAGGAGTTGCTCAGGAATTTATTAGCAGACTTTTAAGTCCTGGCCTATGATAATCATATAGAGAACTCCTACTTTAGTTACTTATTGATACCTAATTTTTATTCAAATTTTTGAGGTGTAAAAATGTGTAATATTGAGGCAGAGGGATGCAAAGGATATAATACTTTCTTTTTCTGGAAGTAAGTTCTCTTAAAAAATATTTAAAGAAGAATTTGCTTTAGAAGCTTGTATGGCTATTAATGCAAATGATTTTGTAATTAGGCAAATAAAGCTGCATTAACTGTGTTAGTAAAAAGCCTAGCTCTTACAATGTTAACATTGGTGGAGTAATTTGTGATGGTTCTGGTTTCTTTTTCTGCCAAGGTTGGGGTTAATACACGAGAGTCATCGTTTTGTGTTCGGACTCAGTGTTTATTATTTCTTGTGTATATTACAGTCTCACGAGCCATGAGCTATAACTAGCAAGTTAGAAAACAAAGGTAAAATGGTGTGCCTCTAACTCTTCCCAAGGTTATTTGAGCAATAATCACCCAATAATGAGATTCCTTCTATATTATTTATACTTTTGACCCAATAATGACCACTCAAGGCCTGCAGTGTGGACTTATTTCACCCTGTTACAGAAAACCACCCAAACCCATGAAGAAGGAAGAAGGTGAAGAAGGACTTGGACAATGCCCAAATTCCTGCATCTTACCTCATACATTACTGTATACTAAAATTCCAAATCTAAGTTTTTCACCCTGTGATATCATACACTTCTATTCAGACTACACACCGACAAACCCCAGTGCCGTCACTCAATTTTGGAAGCCTGTTCCATGGCCTCAAGTCAAATGTAGTGCCTGCCTGAGGGTCAGTACCCCTCAGCAGAGAAAGCCTGAAATTTCCAGCCTCCAGGGTTCCAACAATAATCTGTAGTTTCTTTCTGATAAAATCTCTGTTCTCAGCTGCTTGCTAAGGGAGTTATTTCTTTCAGCAAAAAGCTTGCCTCAAAGCAAGTAGTAGTCCTTAGTATGGTTTATAGTGTAGCCTTCCATCAGTATAAGATACTGAAAATTTAATATATTTAAATTTGGTTTTGTTTGCTCCGGCACATAACGCGCTTATTGTTAAAGTGATACGATATTTCACCAGTTTAATGATCATACAATCTTTTTTTGTTTGTGTTATTTCTTAAGATTTTCAAATTAGTGATTGCAGTTGCATCCTCACTGGACTGGATTACTTAATTTTAAAAATACATTTTGGTATATTTATCCTTTCTATATTGACCACTAGGGTGTATTTTTCCAGTTGCAGGCATCTTTATTTTAATTCTTTTAAAATCACTGAAAAAATATTAGAATTTAGTTTTATGATTTCTGGTGTAATATGACTTTTGATTCATTCTTATGATGTAATATGGTCTAAACTCATACATGCTGGCTGCTTACTTGAAGTCCGCTCTTCAAATAAATGGTGGATATAGTCGTAGAAGAAATTTCTGGTCTTCAAAATTAATTTGGCCAGCAACAGAAGTTTGTTTAAGGGTTTTATAATATTTCTTCTAATATGATAAAATAGTTGTTTAGTTTTTGGTTTTGTTTTAAAGAGACATCCCTGAAACATCTGTCTTTTTGTCTAGTTCTGTTAGAACTGAAATACATTAAAATAACTCACCTTTAAAGATATATCTGTTACAAACTTTTTACTGTTTTCTCTGAAGATGGATTTCAGTAAACTGCATATTCTTCCATCATCATGGGAAAGTAAAAAGTCTGCAATCTTTTCAGTTTGGGAGGAAGATGGAAGGAGAGAGCAGTGAAATTAGAGTAACTTCCATTCCACTTGGAATTAGCTAACTAGAAAAATACAGAGTATACTGAGTGGCCAGGCAAACCGGCATAGCTTTGTTATTTTCTGCCAGTATGAACAGCAGTTACCTCTGAGAAGCATATTCTAGTTCAACATTTTTGTTTTCTGATGTTTTTGTCATTTGTTATTATTTTTCCTGTCTGCCTTTATGGGTTGCTTTTTTTTTTCACAAACTTGGTATTATACTCTCCTTTTATCCTCTTTATTACATCAGCTATTTTTGAAATGTGGATCCAGATTTTAAATTGATAAAATTTTGTATTATATCTGCGTGAATTATGTTGAGACTTCTTGTATGTACTACCACTAGAGTGTCAGTTTTTATTCTTAGCCATACTGCACAGTTTTGTTTACTGCCACTACTTTGTTGTGACACTAGTAGCTGAAAACTTCTAAACTGCTCAAATTAAGATGCATTTTTGTTTAAATTCCATTATTGACAGTCATTGAAGCTAAGGCAAACAATGAAATAATTAATTTGTAACTAATTTCTTCATATTTTTCCTGTGGCACATACATATAAGTTATATTTGTACAGCAGATAGCAGATCTCTCCTTGCAATTAGGTAGTAGCTTTATTTTAACCGTATTTGTCAGATGTATCACATATCAGGCTGGTGGTTATTTTTAGAGCAGTCTACATGACTAAGAGTACTGCAGTTACACTTTGGAGGATCAAAGGGAAAAACATTCAAGAGGTGACCCTGAATATTTTTTTCTACATTTTACTTTTATTAAAAAACAAAAAAATCCTGTATATTTAACTAATTCCAAACATATAATAAACAACTGTAATGAGTAGGTAAAATTTCAAATGAATGTATTCATTATCGGAATGTAAGTGGAAGATTTGTAGGTTTTGTTTAAAAATGCGATATCCAGATTTTGTTAATGTGTATTATATTTTTGGTAATACTCTTTAACCATGAAAACCAGTTCTTGATGTTCTGAGGAAGTAATATACAATGAATGTATTTGGAAATAAAAGTAGTTTTAGGTGTTTTTAACTTTTGATCAAGTATCTTTGGATTAAGGTTGCATATTTGTGATTTCTATTTAATACTTTGAAAGACATCATGTTACACACAGGTAAGACAATCATCATCATGGAAAAAAGTACTTTCTGGTTTACTGTATTGCTAAAAAGTTATTGGAATTTTAGTTCTAATTTTTTACATTTATTAAATGTCATATATTGCGTGAACAATTTTCTTGAAGAGTTCTCAAAAATATTTTGAAGTGTGTGTATATATATATATAAAAACATATTCAGACTGATAATGTGATCTCGTTCTGTTTTTCAGGTTGTTGAACAGGGTATGTTTGTAAAGCACTGCAAAGTAGAGGTATATCTAACAGAATTAAAACTGTGTGAAAATGGCAATATGAATAACGTTGTCACACGAAGATTTAGCAAAGCTGATACAATAGGTATGCACAACTGTTTTCTAAAAATATGTGACTAGTATTTGTGTGTGGTAGCCAGTTCTGAATAAATGTCTAGATAAAATCATAGATGGGTATTTTGACCATTAAAAACAATGGGATTAGTTTTGTTTGGGTCAAAAGTTAAGAAATTAGAATATTGAGGGGGTTTAATACAATTTTAACAATACAATTGTGTGTTGTATTAGCTAAGCATCTGTATTAACTTTAGAGGTTTGAGCTTTCAAGGAAGTGAATAGTGTGATGTTTATTGGATTTCATAGTACTTTTTCTCGGCTTTAGATGTGTAAGAAATATATTTTTTATGTGTTTCGTTGACCAACATGTTCTAGTCATATATATGAAGAGAAGGATATATTACAAAACACAAGAAAGAATTTATTTAATACATTAATGGCTAAAGGTGACCTACAAAGACAGTATTCTTCACACTGTGAAGTGGCAGGCCAGGCACAATCTTTTATAGTAATTGAATCTTCTATTAAACCTTTAACTTACCTTTATTTGTATTTATTTTGACTGCTCGTTGAGTGTTCTGCCATTGTTCGAAACAATATTTTGATAAGATATTTGACTTTGAAAATAACAATCAGAACAATTTCAAAGAAATTGTTCCTCATTTTTTGGTGTATTTGTGCATGTGTATCTGAGATAAGAGTGCAGTTTTGTACTTTATGCCCTCAGACTTGTATGCCCAGCCATCACTTTGTTCATGTTTATTGACAGCAGTGTATGTTTTTTAGCTTTTGCTTCCCTTCACATTATGAGTTGTGACTTATACTTAGCAGCCTTTAATTCTTTGCAGATTGCTTGCTTTGGAAGCAGTCGTTTTACTTTGTTAAATTTCAATATTTAAGTTAGAAAAAGATTCACCTCTTGTGTTAGAATAAAAACTTGAAATTTGTGTAAAAACTTGAACTCCTCAATACGAGGTTTGTGGTATGTTAATTTGGCTTTTTGAGATCTGGTTTTACTTGGGAGTTATACTTCGATGTTTTCTGAGGAAACCAGAAACCTGGAAAAAGCAATTTAACATTGTCCTTCCCTTAGGAGTGAATGCAAAATATTTTGCAGCTATACTGACTTGTATCAGTGAAATTACAGGTAATGTATGAATTTTCTTTCCCTAATCAGAAGCAGGACATTTTGGAATGATTGTTACTTGAAGGTATATTCATTTTCTCATAGCAAAGAGAGAATTACAATTGTGAATAAATTGTTGTAAAGGGTAATGAGAAGCAGTCAGAGTTCACTGGCAATCCCTTTCCAGGCACTGGCCTCGTTTGCTTTCCTGAAGTGTGGGTGATATGCTCCTGGAAGCTTTAAAAACATGCCCTTCCTGATAGTGAAGCTTCTTGTGCAGAGGACAAAGCAGAGCAATCCTAGCTATGGCATCCAGAGAGTTTGTACCTTAGAAGAAGAGCTAGAAAAATTCAACTCACTTTGAGAGTGAAATAATTACTGATCTCTCTTATCTGTTACTAAGATGGTGATTTTTCCCCCCTGCTTCTTACCTTGCTTATATTTAAGGTAGTTCTGTAATTCATGAAATACACAGCAGAGTGCTTATTATATCAGTCAGTAATGTGCAAGAGAGATCTTACAGAATCTTGATTATTTTTCACTCTTCCTTATATAGTCCAGTAAGGGATGTATTTTTATTATAGTTGCAGAAGTCTAGTAGTATAAAAAAGTCAGTAAAAGCCCCACAGAAGTGGCTAGACACAGGGTTCTATGGTCTTTTCAAGTAATTTTAGCTTTTCTATCCACCATCATTGGTTATATTATTTACTGCATTTAAAAAACAAGTACAAGACCTTCCTTAATTCACAAAACCAGAGAAATATTCTAAGTATAATATAATACTCTCCTATCGGTCTTCAGATATGTGTTATTCCTGGAATACCTTTGCTTTTCCACTCAAATAGAAGCTAAGCTGATTTGTGTTGATTAATTAATACAAATTCAAGGGCAGACCTAATAATGCCAGTTGTTCTCTTGCAATGGTACTAGTCATATCTGACATGTTTTTTGGGCCTTCTTGGGAACTTCCTATGACTGAGGACCCTTGCCTTGAGACAATGCATCTTTTATCTCCTGTAGAATACAAGAATGGAATGCTTGCCACTGTTGAGGACTGTTTATTCTGGAATCAGTGACTAGTCTTTTCCTTCTTTTTGAAGGAGGGATTACTGTTTCCTAGTTCAGACTGACATCTTAATGTTTAACACCGAAACCAGCATTTGTGATAGTACTAGCTTTTAGGAGCCAGGATGTATTTGTATTAGGATTCATTTTCAGCATCTCATCAAGATTGTTCCAGGTAGTCTTTCAAAATAGTACTTAAAACATGCAGTTGTTTTTATATATAAGCTGTATGATTTTTTAACAATATAGGGTATGATCTGTATGGGAGGTGTAACTTTCAGCTCTCAAGTTGAGCTCTCAAACTGTGGGTATACAGGCGATGGAATGAGAGGTATCTGTAAATGGCAGTTCTTCCTGTGTCTTTTCAGCATCATGCTAGTACCACTCATGTTATACAATGGATATATATAACTAAAAGTCCCCATGGAGGTAGTGGAATCACCGTCCCTGGAAGTGTTTGAGAACTGACTGCATATGACACTTAAAGCTATGGTTTAGTTGATGTGCTGGTGTTTGGTGAAAGGTTGGACTCAGTGATCTTGGGTGTCCTTTCCAATTTTAATGAATCTATGATTCTGCTAGAGTAGAACCCCATACACGGTGTGACTCAGAACCTATTTGATACATTTTCATTTATGTTGGAAAAGGCACTTCCACTTTAGTTCATAAGCCAGCACTCCAGTAATACTTGGGGGGGATGGGAGGAAGAATTATAAAGTGTGCATTGGTTATATGTTTATGGAAGTATATAAAAGAATCTTATTTTCACAGTCTCAAAAATTGGCATAATAGTCAAGTGGAACATGCTCTTCCCAGAGTTTGGACAAAATGTGTAGTCATCCAATAGGATTGATTCTTCCTGTCTTGTAACAGTTCTGTCAGAGAGGTTGGGATGTGTTAAAAATTAACATAATAATATTTGCTTAGTACTTGTGAAGAAAATGGCCTGCAATGTTCAGATAATAAATTGCCATGGTATTAATAGAATGAAAAATGATATTTTTAAAATTTTTCTTTTGGTGAAAGCCATTGATAAATCTAGATTATCTACTTTTTTTACAAGATTGTTACTGACTAGATCTGGTTTTATATTCAGATATATTTATTTGAATTCATTGGTTGAGAATTGATTCAGACAGTTTTTTTTAAAGGCAAGACATCAAATAAGTCTCTTGCCTTGTTGATGTCACCTACCTTGCCTATGTATCATCTCCGTTAGAAAAACAGATGATCCAGTCTAACACAGGCCTTAATGTGTGATAACTAGCATAGAAACAAATTGTATTCAGTTGCCTACAATATCTACAAATTTTATATGGGCCCGCTGTCATACATTCCACAAGCCAATGTGTGTATTTTTGCAAGGTACTTTTAAGTTTTGGGTCTCAATTTGGCTTTGCCCGTTTACCCTAGTGGAAGAAAAAATAATTTTGAGTAAAGAGGAGCAAACAAAGCTGACACAGTAGTGTTTTGTCCTTTGGCAGAATGTCTTTCAAAGAGCTTACAGGACCCATTTTTATAATTGTGCTTTCAATGATGATCAGGGATAAAGTGTACATTTCTTGACTCATGTTTTGTGCTCTGTGTTAGTTATGAGACAGAGCTTCCATGGGCCTTTGTGAGTCTACCAATTAAAGAAAGCAGCTAAGTGTGATTGCTGTGGTGCAGTACTGTACATATTAATTAAAAATATAACTGTAATAAACTCTACTTTTGTGTAAGGAGAATAGTGTTAATTAGATGTTAGTTAGAAATTCCTTCTATTTCAGTTGTAGATAAGTTATGCTACCTTAAAATTATATAACACTGGTTATATTTCTGTCAGGTAGAGTAGGAGCTGGTAGACCTCTTTTCTTTGACTCTTTCACGGACATAAAATCATTAGCCTTCCTTTTAGAATAAATCTATGCTCTTCAGTTTTATGGTGTAGTCATTATTTTTCTGTGGACACATGAAATAAACTCCTCTTATATATATTGTGGTTAGTGCTAATTGCACTCAGATATGCGTAGAAGCGTAAAAACCAAAAAGAGGTGTGATGACTTCCTGCATCTGATTTTGCTACCAGTCTCACTTCTGATAATTTTCTTCATCCTCTATTAGCACACTCAGAAATGAGTAGATGGCTCCTGTCATCAGTTATTTATCAGCTTCTCTTTGAAGGTTTGATCTACCTTGCTAAGGGATTCACTCCTCTTGACTGTTTCCATTTTAAAGGCAAGCTAACAAGCAACTTCCTGCTTGTCCTACAAAATGATGTAGTTGCATGGCAATTTCTACAGTTTCATTCATATTTTGAATTTGAAGAGATGAATTCTGATGCTCTATTTGACCTTACACTGTTTGTGTATTGAAATGTTAAACTTGTGTTCTTTCCTTCACAAAACAGATACAATTGAAAAGGAGATAAGAAAAATCTTCAATATTCCAGGTGAAAAAGAGACCAGATTGTGGAACAAATACATGAGTAATACTTTTGAACCTTTGAATAAACCAGACAGTACCATACAGGATGCTGGTTTATACCAGGGACAGGTACAGTGAAAAACTACTTCTTTTCTTGAATACATCTATTTTTTGTTCATGAAAATATAGGTGTACCCAATGATTTTTGCTTCTTTTTAAATTAAAATTGCTTTCTAATAGATTTTTAGGAATAGAGGATTTTGTGAACAAATTTGTGGAAATCAAAGAGTTCTTTGTCTGTACTTTTGGGATCAAAGACTGAAAAGAGAGATTAAAGAGAGGACCTAACTCTCCTGGTGAATTAAAATTAAATTTTTTAATATACTTCAAAATACTAAATTTTATGTTTATCAAAATTTTATGAAATTGCTGACATGAATTTGGTAAAATCTGAAATAAATCATTATTCCTAGGATCTTGGATATGTTCCTATAATGAAACTCAAAATTTGGAGAATGTTTTAGGTATTCTAAAAGAATGTCTTGTACTCAGATTCCACCATCTAGATTTCACAAACAAAATAAGAAAAAAATGAAAAATAGACAAAGAGATGTGTGTGAGATAGAGATAGAGGTGACAGAGATAGAGGTTTGTCAACCTGCTTTAACATGAGACAATGTCAGCACTTTAAAATGATCACTGTATAGGGGAATTCCTCATGAGATAATTTTTTTACTTTTCAAGATGACTATAAAGAACAAACTTGAACATTAAACTACAAAATATAGATGCAAACAGATTGAGCAATTGCATTGATAGAATAACTTTTCAGATTATTATATTGATTCTTTAGTCTTCAAATAGAGTTGAATGTTTTTTCAACAGCTGTAGTTCATGCCGTCACGCTAGAAATGCAGATAGATGAATTTTTAAGGCAGAAATTTTAGGTGAGATTATATTGAAGTATTTCCTTTTGCCTTGAAATACTTGACTCTGACCTACTTACCAGCAGTATTTATACTGTGTTTCAGTTTTCTTTTATGGCATGGAAAGTAGGTAATCAGTGCACCAAAATTGCTACTTGAACTAGTGTGTCCTTTAGCTTCATGCTGCATGCACTTAAAACCTTACACAGGTAATTTTAACAATGGAGAGGTCCTACTGCAAGAGCCCACATGTTCCATAAGAGATTCACATCAAAGATGTAACTTGCAAGTTCCCTCTATCCCAGTGAAACATTAACTATGAAGCAAGCATGGTCTAATAAAGCCATGACAAGATCTCTAGGTGACATCTGTACTTTGAGCAAAACAAATACTGTTTAAAACAGAGTTTAACCATGGTTTCTAAAAACACTAAATGTCATGGTAGGCCATATGTGTTTGGTCAGTTGCACTTGCTGACACACACATTATTTTTCTTTCTGAGCTTCCTAATCTAATAATAGTTATTCTGACTATTACAACCTGTCTAACCTAATATTTATAATAGTGTATGCAACCGAGTAAATTAATGCTTTGAATTTCTGAAGCAAGCCTTTAGGGATTCAATTGAGCTCCTCAGTCTAAGTCTGCCTTTTATTTAGTAAGCTCTGAGAGCCAGTTGAGGAAGTATGGCAGAATCAGTCTTTCAGCATCAATAACCAAGGATAGCAGACTACTCTGTTCCTGATAAAAAGCTGGTCATGATAGGAGGTTCCAATCTATCAATTCTTGTTTTCAATCTCGTGTCCAAGTGTGTTGAGACTGAAAATGTGATTAATCTTCTAGTGGTTGATACACTAGTAGTACTTCCCTGAATTTATGTCACGGTGTAGATACTTACAGGCACAGCATGGCAGATAATTAGTGTCCTGAAACATCTGTGTACAGTTGTGCAAAATTAGTTGCATTGGAAGTGGGGGGTTGGATTCAGTTTAAGTATTGGAGTCTAGATGCCGTTTTAAAGGATCCAGCTATCTCATCTGTCAATCCAGAAAAAGGCGTGAGCTGTTTGTAGGTCCTGTGTCATATCTGGCAGCATAGGGCAGATATCTCAAATACCCAAAGGAGTTTCAAATGACACCTGATGCCTGTATTTGGGACTGAGTGTTCATACTCCTTTCTGTACCAATAACAAATTGAATGAAATTAATTTCATTACCCAACTGTCCTGTTGAAAAAATATTAGATAAATGCTTTGGTAAAATATGCAGGAGTTACTATACAGGTATGATTTTAAGGCTGTCAAGGCAGAAAATAGTTTTGTTTGGGTGTTTTGGGTTTTTTTCTTATCCATCTCTGTGAGGCAAAATTCCTTCAGGAGTTATCCCTTCCTTAATAGGGCTGTGCTATAAGCATGTGATTCCTGTAGACTGACAGGTGCTGTTTAAACATTGCAGGTCATCTTCTGACCTCTTTGAGAGATAAGTGGCTTACCATCCATGGATTGTGGAAGAATAGAAATATTAAGTGACTTGCCCAAATTAAGATGAGGGGTGAAAAAAGTAGAGAGGAAGATGCAAGCAGTGTAATGGATGGAATACAGAGTGTAATGGAATATTCTTGAATCTCATTGAATAGTAACTTCTAAATCAGTCTTGATCACAAATCAGCAAATCCATTAAAAAGATGGAACAGAAATCTACTGATATTTTTATTTCAGTTATCTTATTACACTTTTTGTGGTAGGTCCTGGTGATAGAACAGAAGAATGAGGATGGAACGTGGCCAAGAGGTCCTTCAACTCCTAAGTAAGTTATGAATTCCAGTCAAGTTTGCATATTATTTTGCATTATGAAAAAAAAAGGTTTTTTAAAGTGGTGTTTTGTTTTGAAAATCAACCTTCAGATATTTTAGTTGAAAATACACTTGAATGTATTTGTTGTGCCATGCATTATAGAACATAGAGTAATATAATGGTGAATTCCTGCATATATGTTGCTTAACTTTGTTGATTTCAACCAGTGATATACATCATCCTGCTTAAAAATGGGAAAAAAATCCATAGTAGGAAACTGTAAAACTTAAAATATTTCATTTGGATTTCTCTTTCAATGTACAGTGTATCTGTGAGGTCAACACAGATCTTATCAGTATTTTTCTTATATGTAAATATTTTCATAGACAGCTTGTTCCTTTTGTCTCCAGAGCATAATATTTACCCACAAAGTTTATTTAAATTGCAGCCTGATCACCATCATGTGGCTTCTGTTCTTTGTTGGATTGTAATCAGTTAATGCAGGATGATGTTGGGTTTGTTTTTTCTTTTTCCTGCTGCTGTTATCAACAGCACATTGATAATGGCACGTAAATAGAAAGAAAGGCTTTTTTATTATTATTTTACTATTTTCAGTGTTATTTCCAGTATCTAAATCATGTTCTCTTGGTTTTGAAGAACAGTTGGAACTGTTTAATTGATATGATGTCAGCCTTACAAATAGTTAACTGTGGTTTTTGCCTTTTTTGGCTGGTTCTTGATCATATCTTTCATAGAAAATTTTGGGTTCTTTAAACTTATCTTTTTTCCTTTTGAGATTATGTCTGCATGTAGTTAAGTGTCACACTTGTTCTAAAGCATTTTTATAGAGTCATTGCTTATCATTGCAAGAATGGTGTTTCATTATCTTCAGAGTTTTATCTCAAGCACTTACATTTGGAACAATAAATTCTATTAATTTTTTTAATGAAGTCTGAGTTCAATTTAAGATTAGCATGAACAGTATAATCTTGCTTAGCAAGATGTTGTAACACAAGGCGTTGAGATTTTGGAGCAGTAGAAAGAATGGGATGCTAAGTACTTGAAGCTTAATCTCTGACCTCAAAAAGCATCTAGTAGAAATTTAAATTCTTAGTCAAATTTTAGATGCATCTTTCAAAGGTTAGAAGAACTTACATAACTCACTGTCATGGATTCTTTTGGAAGTTTTGGTTGGAAGATATTCTGATGATGGTATCTTCTTTTATTCTGCCAAACTTCTTTTCCGTTTTATGGAAAGCATTCAGGAGCAGTATATAAATTAAAGAAAATCTCCTGAAAAATGTTTGATCTGGAGACAAGTGAAATGCTAATCCAGAGAGCTGGTGTCAGAGGAGGCTGTAGGTAAACCAGCAAATGAGGATGAATAGTATTACTGTGAGATTGGGATATGGTTTTGAGATCAAGCAGCTATCAGAAAGTTGTGAATTTGAGATTCAAATACACTGTAATAATGGAAAGTTTGCAAAATTTAGTGACTTCAAATAGCAGCTATTAACAGGCAGTAACAGGACTCTTTTTTACATATGTTTAAAACTGCATGAGCAACCCAGTAAATGTTTAAAGGGATGGAAATATTAACCACTCTCTTTGGAGCTTTCTTTGTGAGGTCCATTAGGAGTATGAGTTTGTCAACACAGATAGCACATATCCACATACCTTCCTACAGCCCTGTCATTGGTCACACACTGGCTCAGTGCTGAAATCACTGCTTTGTAATGCTTCTTTACTTTGTAGAGTACAAATTGTAAACAAATTCTGATGTCAAAGTATAAAAGGCTGTATTTAGAAATGTCAAAATACAGAATATTGTAAAGCATGAAAGATGACACAGCTTGAAAAGGCAGGATCACTTCAGAACATGAACTAAGCTTTTCCACAGATTCACAGAATAGTTGAAGTTGGAAAGCATCTCTGCAGATTCTTTGGGCCAACCCACTTGCTCAAAGACAGGTCACCTAGAGCAGGTTGCTTGGGACTGTGTCCAGATAGGATTTGAGCATGTCCAAGGATGGAGGCTCTACAGCCTTCCTGGAAAACCTATTCAACGCTTTGATAACTCCTATTTTGAAACAAATTCCTTATATTTACAAAGAGTTGCCAGTTCTTCATTTTTATATGTATTGCCTCTTCTCCTTTCAGTGGACATGACTGAGAAGGGTCTTCTTCCATCTTCTTCTTCATTCCCTCCCACTGAGTAATTATAAATGTTGATAAAATTGCTCTGGAACCTTCTCTTCTCCAGGCTGAATGGTCCCAGCTTTCACCCTTTCCACAGAGGTCAGATGCTGCAATCCTTGATCACTTTTGTGGTGTCTCACTGGACTTAGTCCAGAATATCTCTTGTCTCTCTGGTACTGGAGAGCCCATCACTGCAGGTGTCTCTGGCCAGTTCTGAGTGGAGGAGAAGGATCACCTCCCTTGACCTGCTGGCAGTGTTTTTCCCAGTGTAGCACAGGTCCAAGGTGGTTGGCCCAAGGACACACTGCTGGCTCATGTCCAGCTTTTTGTCCAGCAGGACCCCAGGTGGTTCCCTGCCAAGCTGCTTTCCATGTGGTCACCTGCCTGCATACCCACCTCCTCCCGGTGTATTGGTTCCTGGCATTGTTCCTCTCCAGATGCAGGCCTTTGCATTTCCCTTGACTGGACTTCATGAGGTTCCTGAGTGCTCATTTTTCCAGCCTTCTGAGGTCTGTCAGAATGACAACACAACTTACATTGTGGCAATTGAAAATGAGAAACAGTAAGATGGAAAGATGTTCTTCAAAGATTTTCCCCTCCTCTTTTTCGCAGAAGCGTAACAGCAATTTCTGTGTTGCTTCTTTTGGTAATTTTTCTGTATTTCTACTACAGGTGATGAATGCTGACAGTTTTTCATAAGAAATGTGTTAAAGGTATAAGCATCTTTTCTTCTGCAAGAAAGGAATATACTTACTTTGAAAGTGGCCAGATTGGGATTTCAGTTCAGTATAGGAAGGAACACTTTTGAAAATGTTAATTCTGTTTTTCTTAAGAGTATAATAAATTCATGCAAGAAAAAAAGATTGATTATCATCATACTTGTCTCTCCTTCTGAAATGAGAAAGGAGTGATTTTGAGATCCTTTTCATATATGAGCAGAGACCATGCTGTGCAGCTTAATTTCTGCTCTCTTCAAGCTTGTCAGTGTTTGCATTTATGTGTGCTGTTACTCTAACTTCTGAATTTACTTAATTTTGGAAGTAATTGCAACATCCATTGTAAAAACCCTGTATGATTTAATGATATCTGCTATCATATAGTATTTTAATGCTGCTTAAAACATTTGTGAGTCTTGGGGGTTTTTGTCTGAAAGTATCTGAGTGTGGTATACAGTCTTAAACTGTTTGCAGGGTCAGTCAGGTTTAGGAATAGCTGGGTTTTTTGCTTTCTGAGAGGTTGTTTATATCAGCTGCTGGGATGTTTTTTGCTCTGGGAGATTGACTTCTATGAAACTTTCTTCTGGAATGTCTTAGGTGTCATCTGCTCTCAAAAGAGTAATGATCGTTTTTGCAGAAAATTTTGTTATACTAACATGTCTTTGAGTAGCTATCTCCTCAGTGTCATACGCGTTACAAACTTATACAAACATAAAGATCCCAGTTGTTTTTGTAGCTTAGTTACTGATGATCCCAGTACTGAATGAAGATTTGAGGTCTCTCTGCAGACTTTTTTTTTTTAAAGTCTGTGTCCATATGTGGGAAGTTACTCTGCAGGCAGAAAAAACAACTAATCCTGTTTGAATGGTTTATTATTGTCAAGATTATACTTTAAACTAAAAACAATATATAAATTTTGAAAAAATCTTAAAATTGTAGTTCAAGTTACATAAGGAACTGTACTACAAAATCAAGTTACTTCTGTTCAGGAAAAAATGTACATCGCTTAAAACCTTTCAGCCAATCTGTGATTATAAAACAAGACAAGGAGAAGCAATGAACTCAAATTTTGACATTCCATGGGTTACCAACTGGATAGTCAGGACAGACTTTCTGTTAGTTTTCTGATAAAAAGTTGTTACCCATTTATATGCAAATAGAAAAGCAAGTTAGGGAAGCGTACAAATAAACTATAAACTAATAGGTTATTTCCTTCTAATTTTAAGAAAATGTTGTAGCTAGGTTTTTAAAAAATAACTTAAAAACAAGTTTTAAATCTACTGACCCATCCTATTCTTTAAAAATGCTTCCTATATGGTAAAAAACTAAGATTTTTTAATTACCTGTATATCTATATTTTTGTGTTTGTATTCAAAGTAATGGATTTTTTTTATTTAGATATCACTGTGGAATAAGTCATACTAATCAAAATAGCTGGCTTTTTAGCATAATTTACAGATGGCCTGCTGTTAACTTTAAAACAATTTTCATGTGTGAAATGGAATATATTGTTGGTTGGTTGGGGCGTTTTTTGACCATACAAAAAGATGAAACTTTACACATTCATAGCTTAGTCCTTTTTCTCCTTGTAATAATGAATGTTTTCTTAACAGTTTTTCAGATTTTTTTTTTCTGGTTCTAGCTGTACACCTTTTTATATTGGAGAAACATTAAAGGCCCTTTTTCGATCCTTTTCTTTTACTGGGTGGGACCCCATAATGTTTGTTAAGAGGAGAGAACAACTGGATAAAAGATGTTATGCAGTCCTTTTTAAAATAATATAATGCCCATTTATCCAAGTTTTTTAGGAAAATATATCCATGAATCTTCAAAGGAAAAAGTGTTTCCTTTTTTTTCACTGAGCAGTTGTTACACAGACAGATGTGCCTTTCTACTGACTTTTCTATAAGAAAGAATTGTGGTGTATAGAGCTAGCTGGGGACTTAGTCTAGTATCTTAGATTGTATAAGCAAGAGCTGTCAGCTTGTTTGTCAGCCAAGAGCTGGACTGCAATTTGCTGATAAATAATACTTGAGATAACCATGTGTCTGAGCTCCTGTGGGTAAACACCAAACACTGGCGATTTTCAGCAGACATTTTCAAGTTAGTTTAGCAAACATGATCATTAATACAAATTAATGGGGGGTTAAAAAGCCCTTAACAAATGCGTGTCCCAAACATTAATTTTTTTGATTGATGAATGTTAAAATACCAACCTTTTTTACTGCAAATTACCCAAAGAAGTGTGATTAGCTGGATTTGTGAGGGTTTGTAAGAGAAGAATAGTCTAAAGCTTGCTTTAAAATTATGTATGCTAGCCAAATCATAGCTACAGCTTCAAGGAAGAGTCCTTGATAATGGAAGGACCTCTTGAGATAGTCTCACCTAGTTCCCCTACTCAAAGCATGGAAAGATGAAGCACATAGCCTAGGACCATATCCAGGCATATTCCCTGTTTAGATGGAATTTTATTTATTTTGTTTTATTCCCATATGCTTTTGTCCTTTCAGTGGGCACCACTGAGAAGATTCTTGCTCCATTTTCTTCATCCTCTCCCACTGGGTATTTGTACAAGTGATGAGTTCTGGAGCCTTCTCTTCTCCAGGCTGAACGGTCCCGGCTCTCTCAGCTTCATCACATAGGTGAAATGCTACACCTTTGTAGCATCTCATGAGTCTTGCTCCAGAATGTTCCTGTCTTTCTGGTAGTAGGAAGCCCAGAAGTGAACACAGCACTCCAGGCGTCTCTGGCCAGTTCTGAGTGGAGGAGAAGGATCACCTCCCTTGACCTGCTGGCAGTGTTTTTCCCAGTGTAGCACAGGTCCAAGGTGGTTGGCCCAAGGACACACTGCTGGCTCATGTCCAGCTTTTTGTCCAGCAGGACCCCAGGTGGTTCCCTGCCAAGCTGCTTTCCATTTGATCCCCTGCCCCTCCAGGGATAGGATTGAATGGTTTTTGGTCCATCTCTCCATATGCTTACATAACCCATGTTTCATTTGCTTGTGTATAAAGGTGTTGCAGGAGACGCTGTCAAAAGATTCAAGGAAGTTGAGATAAACCATACCCATTGCTTCCCCTTCATCTACCATCTCCTTCTATAAGGAGATTACTGTCAGGCTGGTTAAGCAAGATAGCTACCACTGCTTTCACTCAGACACTTTCTCTTCACATCTGATTTGGGTCAGAAGCTCCTTGTTCACCCATTCAGGCTTCCTGCTGCCTTTGCGTGATTTTTTACTTCTCTGGATGGACCATTATTGAGCGTAGAGGACTTAATGATCTTAAAGGTCTTTTCCAACCTAAATAATTCTGTGAATATCAGCTAGTTCTCTTGGGCCCCCCCTCTTCTCTCCAGGGCTGTACCCCATGGTACTTTTCCAAGCAGATCCCTATAAAGGTTAAAATCTGCTCTGCACTTATCCAGGGCTGTATTCCTGTTTTCTGCCATGCTGTCACTCAGGATCTCAAATTTCACCATCTTAAGGTCATTTTGGCCAAGGCCCCAGCCTTCACATTCCCAACTAGTTTTCCCTCCTTGGTTTTAAGTATCAGATGCAGCCAAGAAGCTTTCCTTGTTGGCTTCTCAGTTGCCTGCATCAGATATTTGTCATCATTGCATCCCAGAACCCTCCTGTATTTTTTGTGTCCTGCTGTATTGTCTCACCAGCAGGTCTCCTATAAGGAGTAGGATCTGTGAATGTTGGGCTTCTTCCAGTTGCCCAAAAGAGTCTTATCTGCCTTTTTTTATCCTGATCCAGTCCATCTGGATGCCCGCAAAAGAAAAAAGACTGTTCTAGCTGAAGTTTTTTTTGATGTCTGAATTTATCTCCTTGCTGTTGGTCACTAGGGGAATTCTAGTGCAGTTTAACCGTAGTGTTTATGAAATTTGTGAGCAAGTGAGTATCTAATGTGAGTTACCATTTATTTTGGCATACTAGAGTAAAGTGAGTTTTCTTAACCTGTCTTATGCTGTTAAAATGCTAAATTATAATCAATAATTTTCTAGGGGTTGTTTGTTACATCATTAAAAAGTTACTTTTCAAAATTACCTGTAGTTTCTGCTGCTGTCAAGCCATTTCCAGATTTAGTAGACCTTAATTGGCTTACTCTGGCTTCTTTCAGCTTTTATATACAGCAATTATAAATTGAGTTTTAAAATTTAAAACTGTATTGCATTTGAATTTGGTTTAAATTATCTAAAAGCATCAAATGTATTTTGAGAAGTTCAATTTCAGTTCAAAATTATTCAAATCAAAAAGTTTCTTCTAAAATAAATACATATATGAGTATCAAATTTAACTACTGTTCTGGATTTAAATTTAATTTAAATTTAACTACTGTTCTGGATTTAATTGATTTTACTTCAATTAGGTATCTTTTGTGGACAGTCCGTATTTTACTTCTTTGGAGACTATATTTAAAGAGAAGGATTTAGATTGATAAAGGAAAGTTTTGTGAACGTTGATCAGAATACTTGAAAAATTAATATGTTCTTCATGTGGTAATACATAGAATGGTTTAGGCTGGGAAAGACTTCAAAAGTTGATCTAATTCCTTCCCCCTGCCATGGGCCAGGGCACCTTCAAGTGGACCAAGTTGCTCAGAGCCCCATCCAGCTTGGGGATGGACACTTACTGGGATGGACCGTCCAGTTTCTCAGCGTAGCCTGTTCCCGTGCCTTACTACCCTCACAGAGAATTTCTTCCTAGTATCTAACCTAAACCTACTCATACTCAGTTTGAATTCATTCCTTCTTAGTCCATAGACCAGATGCCCTTGTGAAAAGTCCCTCTCCAGCTTTCATAGCCCACTTTAGGAAGTGAAAGGCTACTCTGAGGTTTCCCCAGAGCCTTTCTTTACCCAGCCACAGCTGTTCAGCCACAACTCTCTCAATCTGGCCTTGTAGGAGAAACGCTCCAGACCTCTGATCATCTTTTGGCCCTGCCCTGGACTCAGTTCAACAAGTTCTTGTCCTTATGCTGGTGGCCCCAGAGATGAATACTGCACTCCAGGAGGGTGTCACAAGAGCAAAGCAGATAGGAGGAATCACCTCCCTCACCCTGCTGGCCCTGCTGCTTTTGATGCAGCCCAGGATATAGCTGGCTTTCTGTGCTGTGGGTGTGTTGCTGGGTTATGCTGGGCTTCTCATCCACCAACACCCCCAGTTCTTTCTCTCTAGGGCTGCTCTCAATTTATTCTTTGTGCAGCCTGTACTTGTGGTTGGGATGGTCCTGACCCAAGTGCTGGACCGAGCATTTGCCATTGTTGAACTCAGGAAGCATCAGCACATGTCTCAAGCCAGGTCCTTCTGGATGGCATCCATTCCCTCCAGCATGTCAACCACACAACAGAGTTTGGTGTCAACAGCAAACTTGGTGAGCGTGCACTAATCCCTCTGTCCATGTCACTGCTAAGCAGCACTGGTCCCAGTAGCGATCCTTGAGGAGCACCACTGGTTTCCACTTGGACACTGAGTCATTGACCTCAGCTCCTTGAGTGCAACCATCCAGCCAGTTCCTTATCCATCAAGTGGTCCATCTGTCAAATCGATGTCTCTCCAGGTTAGAGACAGTGTCTAATGCTTTGCAGAAGTCTAGACTGATGATGTCAGTCTTCCTCATGCATCTGCTGAACCCTGTTTTATATTGCCACCAACTTTGTCTGACAAGATTGGCCCTTAGCTAGCACCATGTTGGCTGTCACCAATCACCTCCTTGGTCTTCCTGGTTGAATGGCCCATAGCAGACGCCCACTATAATCTTGCCTGTCCCTGCTCACCCTTTAATCCTGATGTATAAGAGATCATAGATCCCTAAGAGAAGCTCCCAAGAGGTTCCATCTGCTGCCCTTCCTAAAGAGCCTATATCCGTTAATTCCAACACCCCAGGCATAGTATCCTTCCCACCATTTATTTGCCAGCGGTGGCAGTAGGATCATACCCCTCACAGACGTGCACATCTCCAGCTCCTCTTGTGTTTTGCCCATGCTTGTGAGCTTGCATGGAGGTGTTTAAGTGGGGCTCTCAACAAAGCTGAGGTGTTATCTACAGTGGCTGGAATTCTTTTGTGCTGTACTTCAGGTTTATTACTCCTGACCTCCAAACCCTTTCCAGCCTATGGGCAGCAAGTATTGCCAGCTCTGGCATCAAATCGGTGCAAGTGGTGTTGATTGAGGTTCCCCTTCCACGCAACTTTTCTTTTGGAAAAGGTTTGTTAATAGAAAGTTGAAAAGAAATGTAAAAATATACTTGGGAACATTCCCAGTGTAAAAATATTTATTTCACTGCAGAGTTTAGTTCTTGAAAGGTGCTTAAAAAGTCCTGAGCATGCAGAAGTTCTTCTCTTAGTGCAGTGATGTGTATTTCAAAGCTTTTCAATGACAGCCAGAATTCCAGTTCAGTTAGAGTTACATAGAGCCCACAAAAACAAGAAGTTAGTGAACTTCTTTGAGTATGCTGTCTTTTCCTTGCGCACCTGTAAGATTTGCTCGAGAGAAATACACTGCAAGATAGTTGTAAATATTGTATTTATCTATTATAGTCAGAGATCCTTGGGATGAAAAAACCCACTATTTTTGTATTTTAAAGTAGTCTTAAACCATGAGGGTAAGTGATAATGCTTCTAACTTTTAGCAAAAAAAGGTTTTTAAAAATTTAATGTTGTGCATAGTATCCTGAAATTACCTAACAATATTACTGAGACAGTTTTAACTAAATGGTTTCATGCTGTTATTAAATTAATCTTGAAGTATTTATCTTAATCATTTTTGTATCTCATCTCAACATCTAGTTTGAAATGAAACATTAATAAAATTCCCACACTAGAAACTCCACATTTTAAGTTTTAGAACATCAGAATATCTACAGTCATACTATAAGCTGAAGACAATTTTTTTAGCACAGTGGCCTGTGTTTTCTTTTGGTTTTTAATAGCTCTGTTTCTTCAACAAGTTATGAAAGTTTAAGTACTGTGAAGCATTTCAAGTTTTAAAAGACAGATTCTGAGGGCTGCATGTCCTGGGTATTTTTAGTGCTTTGCCCACTTTTAAAAAAGTATTTCTTTTCCATGCTTGTCTATCTGCTTTGTTCATTTGTTATCTTTCTTTCATAGTTTTTAATATCTCAGCATTTTTGTCTAATTTATCATTTTCATATTTTTAAAGGTCCCCAGGTGCATCCAATTTTTCAACTTTACCAAAGATCTCTCCATCTCTATCAAATAATTATAACAACATGAACAACAGAAAGTAAGCAATATACCTTAAAACATTATTTAATTAATCACCCCAGTGTGATATAAACAAAGTTCAATGTTTTATAACTCCTAGCTTAAGGATTTTGAATTGCTTTGCAATATTTGGCTTGTGAATTGTTACTGGTTACTATTTCATAGTAGGTAGGTAATGCTGACACCAAGAAATGAAATATTGGAAATGTTTGTAACTCTCACTCTTCAGCAGGGAAGAATTTTGGGTGTTGTAAGGAGAGGTAGAGACTTCATTTAGAGTTTATAATTTTAAAAATACATTGTGTTATTATCCTGCCTGAATCTAAATGGACAACAAGAAAAGTAGAAAGTACTTATCCTTATGGTGATCCAGTCTTTCCTTGTTTATTGTTCCTAAGGTATTAGAGCAGCATATGTGACAGCACACTTGGATTTCAAATCATGACAACTGAACTGTGTTAGCTGTAATGTAGCCAGCAGCTTCTCCTTCTTAGTGCTAGAAGACTTGAGAGAGATGAGGCTGTGAGCTTGACTATTACAGTGAAAAAAGGCTTACTAAGAGATTTGTGACTTTTATATGCTTTCTCATTTGTATTCCAAATTAAAAGGCTTTTTAAATAAATAATGTGATAAAACTCTAAAAGAAGAGCTTTCATATTGTATTGGCCAACTTTTTTGTGTAATTTTTTGTTGTTATTCTACACAACTGTAAAAAAGTTGGTGAATATAGAAAAACATGGAATTACTTCACTTTAACAGATAATGGAGCATCTTTCAAATGCTTGAAACCAGAGAGCATTCATCTTTAATGCAAGCTGGGGGAAGTTAAAGAGCCTTATTCTTAAAATTCATTCAATTTTTTAGTATTTTTCTAAACATGCATTTTGTGATCACATTTGAAGATGTTAAATATTAAAAAGGTGACAAAAATGTTAAATATATAATATCTTCCAGTTAAATACTGCACTTATCAGAAGTGATTTTTCCTAAGGGGTGAAGTGTCATTTGTGCTTCTACCAATTGTGAGTAGCCCCAACTCTCATTGTTGAACAGTTGAAATCTATGTAATTAACTGCAGTCTGTTGTACTCTGTGTGTGAATGTGTAGTAAGAAGAGTATTGTATGTATGATTGTGTGAGAAGGTACTTGATCAGAGCTGAGTCTCCAGCTGAGAACTAATTTCTTCTCCTAGTGTTCAAGCAAAAGGCAGTGATATTGCCAAACCAAAGACTTAACAGTGACTCTTTTTTAGGGAGCTGTGATTTTAAATGAAGCCATCAAGGCTTATTTTCTTTTTTGTCTCTTTTTTTTTCACTTTTACGTTAGCTTCTTGCTAGTTACGTAGTTATTTTTAGGAGACACTTACGAAACCTGTTGCCAGCTCCTAAAGCTTTTTAAGACAGTTTGTTCACATGATTTACCTGATTTTACTTTTAGTTCTTGGTTTATTTTGGAGCCAAAATGTGAGCTTTTAGAACTTAAGGAAAAATACTGGGGTTTGCGGGTGTGTGTTTGTTTGTTGTTACTTTACAATTTATGAATTTGAAGAGAAATCCGTGTTTAAAAAGAAGTGATATAAATTTCAGATTTTATAAGGAATTGGTCCTTTTAAGTGGTTTAACTATAACTTAAATATTTGTAAATCAGTTAATAGGTATGTGTACTCTCTAGTGTTATGAAATACCAGTCATTTTTCTCTTGTACATCAATACACAGTACATCTGGATGTTATGTAAGACAGACACTCAGTGCTGAAGTATATGGTTTTCCTTACAATGCAATAATCCAGTTGTGATGACTTTAAAATACTTTATAAATCACAAATTAATAATTTAATACAAGATGTAATGCAGATGAATCTTTAGCAGCACTTATATCAGTCTATGTTCAGTGATGAAATCATATCCATTAATACACTTTGTACTTTAAAGTACATACTTTAGCATTAAGAGTTTTTGGCTTTCAATAGTAAATGGAAAGATACATCTCTGTATTTAATTCTGTTATAGAATAGTGTGTTAAGAATGTTCCATTCTTGTTGCAAGTATTTCCTTGTCTAAGAAAGTACTTCTTTTTCATTAATTAATGCTATCTTTGTTATTTTCTTAATTAACTACTTAATGTCAGCTTTGCCTGGAATTTATTTCCATGCTTATGTTTCTGCCTTCTTGCCTCATGTATTGCACATCATCCTTAGTATATTAGTGAAATTAGACATTCATGGCTTTCTAGGATCTGTTGGCATCTCCATAAGGGCATGAGATACTATGACTCTAGAGGAAATACCAGCGTTTGTTTTGAAGATAATTTTAGCTGACAAATACAATTTATAAGGCAGAAAAATCAAACAAGGGGTTGTGTGTATTGATGGTCATGAATATTAGTCATTGGAAGCCTGCTTTTGCAATTACTAGTGCTCATATATAGAGTACAAAATATGTCAAAAATCTAAAAGAATCAGGTTTCTTTGTACGGTGCATGTTCCTGTAATGTTTTTTTAAGGAGATGTTCTGTGTAAGAGTAAGCCTCAAGTTGGTAGATACTTAAGTTTGTATTGAGGTAGTCCTACATTAGATATGAGAAATAGCTTGTGCAAATTTTATTCAGCCTGAAGCCTTCATTTCTGTAAATATGTGTTTGCATTTGATGGAATGGAGGATTCCAAATAATTGATCATTGATATTCTTTTGCCTTTACAGGTGATCTTGTTGAAAGAATAGCTTAGGAGGATTAGCAGCATATGTGTTAGTGGATTCAGAAAAGCAGGGAGAGACACGCATCTCTTAGTTCCTACTGGAATTTCAGTTTATTGCTGTTAATAAAACAAGACATTTCATATCACATACGGTTTTTTTTAAATTATGTGGGATAGAGATTAAAGACACCTGAACAGGGATTTTGCTTGGGGAATTAAGTGAAAAGTTGTTCTGTTTGCTTCATTCATAACCAGTGCTTTAGGCTTCTAAAATGACTTGTTTGCATCATTTATTAGTGTCAGCCTGTCAAGACAGATAGCTGACAGCTTTGTTCATATGCTTGGAATATTTCAATATGCTTATTCTAAGAAGTACAAGTGTTAATTACATTACATTACCTCTAGAAACAGTTTCTTTGTGTTGTACCTGACACATAACCAAATATTATGACAAAGGTAATATTAAAAATAGATTATAATGTTATCTTTTCTCTCCAGACAATGATAATGAACAAAAATAAAGATAGTAATATTCATGTAGTGATGTGGGCCTCGCCTGCTACTTCAGGTATCTCTAAAATCTGATGAAACCTGATAATAGATTTCTTAAAGGGGCTGGTCACAAAGATACATTGGTAGTGCTTTAAAATGGTTGAAATATTGCAGAGCTCAATAAGTCTTCCAAACTTTTAATTTTCTAGGCTCATTCTTGCAGCTCAAATTCCTTTTATGTATGTACCTGTTGGTACATGGCATTCCACTGTCAAATTACCAAAACTAGTGATGCTTTTCCAGGCATCTCTGTTCAAAATCCATGCTTCACAGAACTCTGAACTGTACACTGGATGCTCTAGGTTCATCACAACCATTTGAAAGCTGCTTTGATGTTTAAAGGCACACACAGACGGTACAAACAAGTCATTTCACACCTAGAACATGCAAATCAAAATTCATAGATTTCCAGATAATGAAATCTCTTTTGGAAACCTTTTACCATTTTTACCATTTCAAGAGCTCTGTTCAAGGGTCTGAAGATGACTCCATGTTTTCAAGTCTTGCCTTACTTTTGTGAAGCAATTTTTTCTAAGAACTACTAGTATTTTCTTTCTGTTACTGTTCTTACTTGACTTGACTGGCTTATCCTGGTACTAGACCTCTGCTTTTCACTGCATTGTTCTTTCATTAAAGGTAGGAAAGTTTTGCAGGAAAAGCAGCTGGAGGCTTGGGGACACAGTATTATCACAAGTTACTTTTTCTAGGATATTTCTGTTTGAATTAAATTAATGTAGATTTACCTTGCATCTTTACTTGCTTTCCATTGTTTCCTACTTAGTAACAGTAACTATTATAACTAGACTGTTAATAATTTCTTTTTCATCCAGCTCAAAAGCAAAAAAAGCCAAGCAACAGTGTAATTTATATAAAATTTTTCCACAACAAAACAGCTTGCAGACTGATGGAGCTGTAAGGAGACATCTCCTAGTATCCTGCTAACAGTAGGCAGTGTTTTGTAGGATGTTTTGATAAAATACCATAGAACCATGAAAGAAAAATGTATTAATAGACCTGACTCACAGGATGAGTGGTAGTGGGTTTAGTCTCTAAATCCCTCAAATATATTTCTGTGGGCCAGTACAGAAGATGAAAGAGCTCAGAGATGTCTTTCCCTTTTGAGAAGTAAACTGACAGTTTATCCCTTAGAGCGAATACACACTGCATCTGTCTGCACTGCAATTATCTTGAACTAAATTATCGTCATGGTACTCAGCTAATTTGAGAAAATCTTTCATATGAATAAGCTACAGCCACGAAGTACCAGTTGCATTTCCTTAGCTTGCTAGTGTCCCTCCAAAGTTGGCAATTTGTGAAGGGGGGAAAGCTGCAGAGAAGGAAATAAAAATTAAAATTCCAGAACTAAATTCAGTTTGTTCATTACCCTACATATGAATTTCACAGAGCTTTCTTTTTTGTTAAGCATGTGAAAAGTGTTATCTGTAAGTGAGGTAAGGACAGCAGTAGGAAGGAAGCAAGGATTATGGTAGAAGCTTGTTGTGTACCCTGTGCATGTGCATTTCTGTTGCTGCTGGGCACTGCTGGGTTGGTTATATTGTGGAGGTTGCATTAGCACCAGTGGCAAGCTTGTGGTTTTGATTCCTGGGGGAACTAAGGCTGGCCAGCTGCAGGGAATTGGAGTTCACTGCAGTAACTGGCCTGCAACTGCAAAGGGAGATTTAAGGTAGTCTTTCCTGGGGAATCTTTCGTACGTGGGTAAACACTAACTTTATAGTGGGTTTTGGGGTTTTTTTTGAGAATGACTAGTGAACACAATACCTCTTAGCTAGTTCAGGGGCAAGCCAGAGAGCAGAGAAAATGCATATGTACAAGCAAAGGAATGACTAATGGGAAAGTCAGCTATTAAAAAGAAATGAGCAGATGTAAAAGTTTGATAACAGCAGCTTTATGGACAGTGGAGCTATAAGCTACACAAATTTCTAGGACCGTTGAAAGAGGGAGAAATTTGCATCCCCTTCTGTTTGAAAATTTTGATAACTTGATTAAAAGAACAGCAGTTATTTATGAAAAGTGAGTAATAGTGCACTGAGGAGACAGTTGGAATTCAGGAAAGAACATGACTGTGTTCAGGAGTAATGGCTGGAATGTAATCATTAGGCACTTGCACCTTCAGACTTCTGCAATTACAAATCTCAGTTATTTATCAGGATTGGTTCTTTGCACTGCATATTTCCTCATCATTCTTAGCATCTGACTTCCAGATTTTTGTTCATGTTGCTTCTTATGGGAATGATGCTTAGTAGCTGCAGAAACACTCCTGAACCTTAGCCAAAGCTGCTGTCGTGCAGATTTCATTATGATCAGTGCCTGAAATGGTTAAAGTGGTTGAGGTTGCTTGGTTTTTTCTAATATATGACTGAACATCCTCTTAGAAGATTACTTTGCCTTTCTAGTGTTCTCAGATATGCTCACTTAACTGTTTTGAGGGTTAGTTTATATTTGATATTTTCGTATTTCATCTGGAAACAAATGGTTTTAAATATCATCATTTTACCTCTTTCAGTCTTCCACAGTTTCTCCAAAAGTGATTCAGCATAGATTTATATTGAAATTGTTGCAAGGCATTTTGCGCATTCCTTTACCTCTCAAGGCTTTTCTGCATTTGCATGCTGGATTGTGCTGTCCTAGCAGGGAAGCTATAAATAGACTGTCTGATGCAGTGAGGCAGCTATGCCACAGTGGCCTTGGAAATCTCAGCTTTCACCTGTAACTCTGCATTCCCATTCCCACCGACCTCTCTCTTGCAGTAGCAGGATGCAAAAGGAACGTAAATGATTGATTGCTGCTGGTGGTGTCTAAAGTCTGAGTGTTTTAAATATGATGGGGCAATGAAGAATAGAGCAAGCTGTGAAGCTGCTCCTATAAAAAAGGGGTAGGGATGTAATAATCGCAGTTACTGCAGTACGTTTGATTTTGGTTGTTTGCACAGGTGATTTTAAAATTGACGTTAATGTTATTACAAAAGTTAAGTGTTTTGAATTTTTATTTGTTTGAAGAAGTTAGTTTAACATCTTTAATCATTTAAGTTTATAAAGTACTTGTATGCTTTAAAGTACTATAGAGTACATGTTTACATTGTGAAAGATGTCTTGTTTTCTTACAGTGTGAAAAATTCAAACTATTGTCTCCCATCATATACTGCTTATAAGAATTATGATTATTCAGAGCCAGGAAGACATAATGAACAGCCAGGCCTGTGTGGCCTGAGTAACTTGGGGAATACATGTTTCATGAATTCAGCAATTCAGGTATGTATTTTAAAATAAAATCAGCTAGTTTTATTACTTGTAACTAGTACCTTTTATTTTGTCATGTTTCAAAACTGATATTAAGAGATCTGCTAAGTAGCAGGATAGGATTAAAAGTGAGGAAATCATAGCTCTTTATTGATATACTTTAAAAGTTGATTTATGTAGCTGCATTCATAATGATCAATGTCAGAAAGAGGTTTGACCAGTGTTCTACATGAGTGAGCTCTGAAGTGGGAGTCTTCGCTTTTTGTAATAATTACAATGCACATATGTCACAAAAATGGCCTTTTCCTTTTGAAATGCACTTGAGTACCATTTGTAATACAGAAAAAAGTGTCCAAAAGTGGATGACTGATAGATTACTGGGCCTTTATTTCTGACTCATTTTGTACTTTTAGTGCACAGGTCAACGTGCAGGAACCTTGAAAAATACTTTCCTTTGACCTTTCCTCTTGGAATAGCTATTTCATGGATGAGATATTTTACGGGAATGTGTTAGCTTGTTTCTTTGCTATGAGTGCAAGAGAAATTACAGTATGTCTACTACTACTCTTCCAAGATAATGCAGCCTTAGTTTTAATTTTTAAATGGAAGCTGTAGTTGCAGAATAATTAACAGTCAGAACTAGGAGTTTGGTTTGGTTTGGTTTTGTTTAGTTCTCAAACTTGCCGTTTGTCATTGGAACAGTGTTTATCAAAAAACTGTTACGCGTATTTAAGTTCTTGTTCACAAATTTTCCTGCTGAGTATGAAAATATTAGATCTTAATCAAGCATGCTGCAGAGTTATCCTCCTTTCCTCCTTGGTCATTACAAGGGTTTCTGGCTTACGTTGTGATTTCTTTGGGTAAAATTAAAAAAGAAAACCCAAAAACACAACCCAAATGTTGCATTCCTTCTTTAGCCTGTTGGAGTAAAAAAGGAATTTCAGGTACATTTGTAAGTTAGGTTTATGAAGTTGCTGAAATTTGTTCAAAAGAAAAATTTGTTCCAGAGTCATAGTGTGTGGGATACTTCTATCCCTTCTTTGTGCTGACCATCAGTGAATAATTTGGCCTTACTTTTCTGTAGCCTCCTGTTAGGTAGCTGCAGAGAGCCACAAACTCTAGGTCAAACTAATGCATACGCTCTGCCTTTCCTTGTGTATTGCTATTCAGTCCCTTGGCCACGTTGGTGTCCTATCTCTGCTCTTTCTTACACTGGGGAGCCCGAAACAGGACATTACTCCTGCAGCAGTCTCACAAGTTCCAAATGGAGGAAAGATTTGCTCCCCTTTGCCTCTGACTTAGCAGTTGCTAATACAGCCCAGTTTGCAGCTGGATACCTTTCCCATGGGGATGAACAACAGGATCACATTTCCATAGAAAGGACCCCTGGGTCATATAAAGCAAGACTGCTTTCTAGCCAGTCAGCCCCCACCTGTTAGTGGTATATAGGGTGATTCCATGCTTATTCCATACTTACTGATACAAGGCATCCATAAAATTAAACTTGTTTCTAAAAATGTTTCCATGAGGATACATGAAGAGAAGTTAAACAGGGCAGAAAGTAGTTAAATATTTTTTAGCATGCTACACGAAAGGTGGCTAAACTGGAAGGGGGAAGGGCACACATTTTGCAGTGTCCACTCAAACTAAAAATGCTACACATAACCTCTCTTGATTACTGAGTTACATCATTACAGTGTTGGAAAGAAAAGCGTGCTTTTGTCTAGTGTCTAGTTTTTGTCAGCCAGAATTATGTTTTATAAGTTGAATTCAAAGAATATTCTTGTTACATAGTGAAATGTTTTTCTTATGATTTTAACTTGTTCATCAAGCTACACTGATTAAATAAGGATCATTTAAATTACTTATTCCACCTTAATTGAACTGGTATACATGATTTGCCTACATGTAATTCAAAAGTAACCTTTTAGGTTAACATTCTAAGCATGGATTGTTGCCTTTAGGAGTCTTACACAGTGTAACAAACTTGTTACACGTTACATCATTATCCCATTGTGTTAAACAGATTTCATTCTGAGGTCTGCATTAGAAATAATATCAGCTTTGACTTCATTGCTTTTTAGTTACATTTAGAGAATTAAGTTTGTAAATAAGTTCTGAGACACCATAGTGTAAATTAATATATACAGATTTGCTGATTACCAAGACAGTGCTCTGGGTAAGAAAATGAGATATTTATTTATTAATGTAGCTTTTAGTTTGTCATGGTCCTTTAATATGTCCTCGAAGGTGTGTTTTTTCAAATACAATATTTAGTGGCTTTCTCAGCAAGGAAATGTAAAGTATCTTTCAATTTTACCTCCTGTAAGTCTCAAAGAAAGTACTGTTCAGGGTTTAATGTTATCTTAGAAATCCATGGAAATGCTTTTTAGTGAAAGTATGATGTGTTCCTGACACACTAAGGTCTCACAGGCTGCAGTCGTCCTCTTGCCACCACTTGCATCTTTTTTCAGTTACACAGAAAAGCATGCATTTCACTAATTTGCTATTAATTTCATGTCCTACTTTTGTCAAAGTAACATTGGATTATTCTGGCTGTAATGTCTATGGTCAGAACACTCTGAACATGTTTGATCTGTCTTAGTCTTGGAAGCAACGAAAAGATGGGCTCAAATAGTATGTGAATGGCAAACAGGGAATTCTGCTTGGGAGTACTGGGTGCTATAGGTGTTTGCCTGGATGATGGAGCAGAGTACACCCCTCAGCAGGATTAGAGATCACACAAATCTGCCATGAGGAACTGCTATACCAGATGGTTGTGCTGCCATTCAGAGAGACCTCAGCAAGCTGGGACCTCATGGAGTTCAATCAAAGAAAATGCAGAGCCCTGGGGAACAACCGCAGGAACCTGTACACACTGCAGTAGGGGGTCAGTGACTGTATGGAAAGCAGCTTGGCAGAGAAGCACCCAGGATCCTGCTGGACAAAAAGCTGAAAAAAAGCCAGCAGTGTGTTCTTGTCACCAAGGCAGACAACAGCATCGTGGGCTGCACTAAGAGTACTGCCAGTAGGCTGAAAGAGGTGGTCCTTTCTTTCTGTTTAGCACTGGATAGATACCCCCCGAGTTCCGAGTTCACTTCTGGGCTCCCCAGAGAGTTTAGGGATATCCTGGAGCAAGTCTTGTGAGAGGCCACACGGTAATCAAGGATTGCAACATCTGACCTGTGTGGAGAGGCGGAGAGCTAGAGTTGTTCAGCCTGGAGAAGAGAAGATTCCAGAGCGATTTTATGGGTTTTTTGGAAGTACCTGATAGAGAAAAGTAAAGAAAACTAAGCCAAACTCTCCTCAGTGGTGCCCACTGAAAGAAGGAGGCAATAGGCACAAACTGAAGGACATGCAATTCTTAAATATAGAAAACTTTGTTCTAAAATGGGGTTTTATCAAACAGTGGAATAGGATTTTCAGGGAAACTGTGAAACCTCCATCATCCTTGAAGGTGCTTAAAACGTAACTGAACAAAGTCCTAAGCATCCTGCTCTAGGTGACCTGTCTTTGAGCCAGTGCATTGGACCAAAGAATCTGCAGACATGCTTTCTAATCTCAACTATTCTGTGATTCTCTGATCTACTTTATCTTGCTTATCCTCCTAAGGTGTATTCCTTCACAGTTGTGCTAACACAGGGGTTTTTATCAGGATAAATCTGTTTTCTTCAAACAAAATAGTTTACTGTAGAGTATTGGACTCGGAAATAATGGTTTCAATTCCATTAATGTACCGAAAGCTCTGCTTTGATCCCTTCCATTCAGTTTGTGCTGGGTCTGATCAGTGTAGCTTCCTTCAACAGAAGCAGAGTTTAGTTTATCCATTTACCAGCTGATTGCCACTTTTCTCAGATCTCTGCTGTCCAGGGAGCACTGAGACCCATGAGGGTTCATATAGGAGCCCTTTCTGCTTCAGAAACCACTGCATTTCTCGCACAGCTTCTCTTTGGTCTTGTCTTGTGTACAGTGAAGATGTTTTGCATTAGAGCTATTATAAATGTTCCTTGACAAAGGGGGACAATTCCTTCACACAGCTTTGTCTCCTGAGTCTGACAAATTTGTTTTGTGAATTTGTGAAGGTTCTTGCCCTGTAAACAGACCACGTAGAAATGTGAAAATCTGGGCAATGTCTTAAATTTTGTTGCAAGTTGTTCGGTAATTCTTCAATCTTTAGGTAAGGTTAGACTTGTCCCTTTATCCTTCTAAGTGGTTATTGTGAAGAGATCTTTGCCCTTCCAAGTAGGAGTTTTCATTGTTAAGCTCAGGACAACAAGTAGGGGACAGATGATGAAGAGATAGGTAAGACTGTGGTATTACAGACAGCTGCTAGCTGGATGAGAGTTAAGGCCAAAAAGGTTAAAATGCTATTGTATATCTCCCAAGTGCTGTCCTCTAACCACTGTTCCTTAATTTTAAAAAAAGAATAATTCAATATTCTTATTTTGGCTGTATAGGAACTTTTGTATTGTTTTCTTCAGATTCTTTTGAAGGGAGCAGTCCATGTATTTTTTTTATTTCAGTGTAAATACCTAAGCCTTGATTTTTTTTAATTGGGCCTAAATGTCTGCTTTTGCAGATCCAAGCATGAAACAAAACAGGAAAGAGTGTGTAGATTTTATGAAATAGATATTATTATGAATACTTGAACCCATATTTTAAAAAAAATACTTGGCAAGCAGATGTTTTCTTCACATTCACTTAGGTACATAGCTATATTCCAAGCTGAAAATAAATTAGAAAAAATGAGTCTCACTATGCATTACTGTGCTGCCACCTGTGGATCTTTCCCAAGTATTACTTTCCCATTTTGGTTGGTTCCCAGATTAGAGCTCTGTGGAAGTGGTTTTGTGTGTTGTTTTTTGATTGCTGTTGGTTATTTTGTTGGTTTTTTTTTACAGTGAAAACCTGAGAGTTCCAAAATTCTTGTGATTGAAAAATAGGAGAAGAAAAAATGTAAATGTTTTCATTTAAAACATTCAAATTTTTTTCCAGCATTTTATTTCTCTGGGGTTTTTCTGTCCGTGTGATTATATATACCTGAATTCTAAACAAGCTTTGCAGTGGGCATTTCAGAAGTTTTCTTTCTTTAGACAGCTGAATAATATTCCCTCTAAAGTTACTTATGGCTGTGAATTTATCTAGACAAAAGATAGCATATTTCACCAATACCTGAAATTATTAAGTTTTTATTGCTCTGTTTCAGTTGCCATAGGAGTTTGGATCAGGGAGCATATTAACTAAGCACTTTTTGCCATGTCTACAGACAAAAGTAGGATAGACTCATGTAAAGTAAAACACTTCTTTTCCCATTGGTCTTCTTTTCAGTCTGGCAGCTCTTGGTCTTTTATTAGCAAGCTGAAATACGAAATTTCAATGTCCCTTGCATAAAATTCTCAGTAAGTAGCACCTGAAGCTGAAGAACCAGGACACTTCGAGGAATATTCAATCTTCAGTATCTCAATTCATGACCCTACTGTCTCCTCCTCATTTCCCCAGTTCGCTGCCATGATAGGTAGTAATGTTTTCTTTATTTTGGAAGGGGTTTTTTTCATTATTTTTGTGCAATATTTCTTACGGGATTTGAAGAAATGTTTCCTTGTTCTCTTTAAGATTATAGAATGATTCATGGAACTTCAGGAGGTTTCTAGTGCAACCTCCTGCTCAAAGCAAGGTTGGCTCTGAGGTCAGGACAGGTTGCCCAGGGCTTTATCCAGATGGATCTTGAAAACCTCCCAAGAAGGTAGAGCCTCTTAGTTCCACTGATTGACTGTTCTTACAGTGAAAACTTTTTTCCTTATATTCTTAACCTCTCGTGTTTCAACTGTGCCCATTGTTTTTCTTCCTGCTATGTGCTGCTGTGAAGAGCCTGGTTGTGTCTTCCCCTTAACTTCCCTGTAGTACTAGAGTACTAGAGGTACTAGAGGGCTGCTCTTGGGCCTGCCTCAGTCTCTTCTGCAGCCTGAGCAAGCCCTGGTGCTTCCGCCTTTGCTCACAGGGCAAGTGCTTCTAGACCACTTGGTCTTGGTGGGCCTCTTTCTTCATTCTTTTGTTTTTTTCTTTTTATCAATTAAGTCCATGCAAACTGTTATTTCAGAATTATTCCATACTTTAATTCACAGAGATTTAGAAGAGTGTGTCTTGACTATTTTTATTATTATATTTCCCCCATGAAGATTTCATAGGACAAGTAGACTTGCAAACATTATCATAGGCTAGTATTGTATACAGTATTCCAGTGAGGCTACAGCAGTGAGATGTGTGTATGTATATATATTTATGTGTGTGTGTGTGTGTGTGTGTGCATGTGTACATAACACTAAAAAAAAAAAAAATGTACTTTTTTTCATTTTCCCATGCATCTTAATAACTTATTTCCAAGTTAGTAATATGTAATATGGAAGTATGTTTTCAGTGCTAACCTTTGTCATGCTGAAGATCAACCTTCTCTCCTGTGGTTTGTCTCTTGGAGTTTCTGCCTTCTATTCCATACTTCCCATGATCTTTTCACTAAATGACCAGTTCAGGTTTGAAGAACTTTACAGAAATTTTGTTGATTAAGGAAAACTTGTAGAGACAACAGTCCCTGAAATCAAATGCCATTCTGTTACCTCTTTAGTTAACAAACAGTTTTCCATAGTTTTACTGCATTTGTTTGGCTGTTTTGGCTGCTATTATTCTTCACATGTTGGTATACTTTTAGTTTAGTTATTGTCTGTGTTTTGAAACTAACAGAAAACCCTGAATCATTAGGTTGAACAGGATGCGTAAATCTAGTAATGTTACTGTCCAGTAGATTGTCTTGATTCTAATAGGCACTTTCCATAAGGCTTCCTGAATAACCTACAACATATCACATGAGACAACAGGAATATAGGTTTCCCTTCAAATAGGCTTCTGGATGCTTTTTTTCCTCTGACTTTAATCATAATCTTAAATAATTCTCCATTGTCAGCCTTTTCAAAGAATAAACATATTTGTAGTCATTTAGCTTTGTCAGTTACATTGAAAAGATCAATTCATATGTGGCCCATTTATTAGCTACTTTAGCAGCTACTCTTTTGAAGATTTCTGTATCTGATAATTTAGAAAAATGTCAGCTCTGTACACCTCAAAACTTGCTCTGTTGAGATACATATTTGTGCATTCCAATACTACCATCAGTGTCATCCCGTGTTGTAATGTGGACATTGTTAAAGGAAAAAGGGAAGTTGTCTGTAGGAATATTCCTGGATTATACTACAAAAATTAATTAATTTTATGAGAAAGTGACAAAACCAGTTCATTAGGTGAAAACTAGAAACTGATTAATTTTTTTTTTTGGTGGAATCCACAGTGTCAAGACATTGTATAATGCTTGACTAACAGAAAGACCTGTAGAAAAATACAATACTTTAGCATTAATTATTTCCTTGTATTGGACATTCCTCACACTAAACTAAACAGTTGAGCTAATTTCATCTCCTAAACCCGCCCAAAAATAATCTAGAAGACAACACAGTTCTGTGAATTAGGGGGAGTTGGGATCACCACTACTAGAAGTAAAGGCTTTTTGCCATATAGCAAGAGAAAAATGAGATTTCTTCAACCCCAAGTGTCCAAAAGTCTGTAATACCAGGAATTTTTTTTTGCAGTGTTGACAGATCCTGAAAGCTTTAGGTGAGGAGGAAGAGAAAGAAAGGAAGGAGTTTGATATAGGCATGAAACTCAGCTCTCTACAGCATGTGACTGGTTTTGCTTTGTAATATTGCACAGGTATGATAGGCAGATATAGGAATAACTTCTTTTTGCCCCGCTCAATAAAGTGAAATTCTTCCAGTCTAATTCTTGTATCCTATGCAGTAGTATAAATGGAGCTCTTCCCTTTGTTTACAGAGAGGCAGATGAGGCTGGTGAAATACTTGACCTTTCCTCAAATCTTTTAATAAAGGAAAGATTGCAGAAAAGCTTACAGTATTTAATGAACAAACTCTTAAGAATATATGCTAAGGTATGGCATGGGGCTTATTCCTGAGTGATGGAAACATTTATGTTTAAAGGGGTATGAAGAGTAGCACACAAAAATTCAAAGTGAAATTGTAAATCATACTTCAGTGATTACATCCTGCTGTCTCCAAATGATGAGAGAAGAGACAAACTGGTACAGAGGATAGGTGGTTATTTCAATCTAAAACAAGGTCCTTGCTTTCCTTGGACTAATTTCAGCTCTAAATGGCATGACAAGATTTAAATGAACAGAGGAAGGGCTGCAGCACTGTGATTTGAAGACTAGTTCTTCTAGCATAGATTGTTCTTGCTATCTCCAACAGCATCCATAAACTGATATTAACAAAGAGTAGGAAAGGGCCAAGCATCCTCACCTTCCCTCGCCTGCCGAAATAATTTTCTTTTCAAATGTTGCACTGAATCCAGTATAGTTTGAACTAATAAGCCCTGTTGGTTCTTTCTTCCAAGCATGTATGCACTCTCCACTTCGCGTATCTATTACAACTTCCAGCAACAAGTTCCATAAAGCCATTCATGTCTCAAGAAACACCTTGTTTTGTTCGTTTTAAATCTTGATGGAAATTATGTTGTCATTCTGTGTTTGGTTGGACTACTGTGTTTTATAAATTTTGAGGTAAAGCTCTTGACAGGTATTATTTGTGCATAACTTGTAATGAAAGCTGTAGCCAGTCTTGGTTTAAAGCCATTATTTATTTCTGGAAAAGATTGTTCAGCATTTTTCTCTCTTCCTTCCAGGCACTAGACATTACAGTTCATGGCCGCTTTAACAAAATTAAAACATTGTTTAGAACTGATTCAAATCACTCTTCTAAAAAGTCTGTATTATTTTTTGCAGTGTCTGAGCAACACACCTCCTCTTACAGAGTATTTCCTCAATGATAAATACCAGGAAGAGCTGAATTTTGACAATCCTTTAGGAATGAGAGGTGAAATAGCAAAATCTTATGCCGAGCTTATCAAGCAAATGTGGTCAGGAAAATACAGCTATGTTACTCCAAGAGCATTTAAGGTCAGTAAGGAAATTACATTGAATATACATTGTCAGTTTCGGTTTTGTACTTTTAAGTATATAAAACATAGAGAAATATGCAAAAAATATATTGAAGTACTGTTTATCAGTATGCAGTCTATTCATTGAACTGATAAAACTTTTGGATGTATATTTCAGTAGATAGTAGTAAATAATAATAGGTAGCAATAGGTAATATTCAGTAGGTAGTAGTAAATAGTAATAGGTAGTTTACTACCTATTTCACTAGGTAGTCAAGTGCTGTTGAAATGCAAATCTTAATTAATTTGTACAGTTCATCTTACAGAAAAAGTAAAACAACATTAAAATAAGCATTGTATAAAATTGTGCTTTGGTCTTTGAGAATTAGTTTTGACTTCGTGTCTCCATTGAAAAGCTTACCTTTTATGACTACAAGTTTTATCTTTTCAGTGTGCTGCTATAGCATCTCAGGAGTATCTACTCCTTCTAACAATTAAGGTACCAGAAGTGTTTTGCATTTATTTTTTTTTTTAGACACAAGTGGGACGATTTGCACCACAGTTTTCTGGTTATCAGCAACAAGATTGTCAAGAGCTGCTGGCTTTTCTCTTGGATGGTTTACATGAGGATTTGAATAGAATTAGGAAAAAGCCTTATATTCAGTTAAAGGATGCAGATGGGAGACCAGACAAGGTAGGGGTTTTAGAGCTGATCATAGTCATTTTAGTTAAAGTTGTATGCTGTAAGATATTTCTACATGGTTATACACTGGAAGGTTGGGAAATTGATTATTTCCCGATCATCAATTGGGAATATATAATGTGGGGCTTTTTCTGAAAGATATTTCAGAAAATAGGACAAAACTTTAAAAATTAGATCTTGAAAAACTCTAAATTTCTGTTTATTTTTAAGACGGGTGGATGGGATGATGGTAAGGCCTTTAGGACTTCATTAAGACCATCTTGTTCAATTCAGTGCTGAGTTCAGTTAGAAAAACAATTCCCATTCTGCTGTTCTTTTATTTTCATGTCTACAGTACATAGCATTCTGCCTCTATCCAGTACTCCTACTTTAGGGAAACTTCTTTTGTTATGAGTATGAAGTTAATTCAGATGGAATTTTTAGGTTTATCTGCTTTTGTCTTTCCCCAAGCTACTTGAAAGTCACTCTCAGACTATGTAACACCACTGACAGAATCTCTATTCTAGGAAAAGTATCTTTTAACCTGGAAATCTGATAATAGTAACATTCCTTAATGGGTTCTTTGGAGTGACATGTCTGTGGTTAGGTATTTACTGAAAATGTTTTGTCAAATGTTTTGTTCTACTAATAATTCTCACTATTCATTTCTTCACTATTACTTCGTCATAACCCAGATCATGCTTTGTTTACAGGTGGTTGCTGAAGAAGCCTGGGAAAACCATTTAAAGAGAAATGATTCCATCATTGTAGATATATTTCATGGCCTTTTTAAATCTACGTTAGTCTGTCCTGAATGTGCTAAGATATCTGTAACCTTTGATCCCTTTTGTTACTTGACACTTCCATTACCCATGAAAAAAGAACGCACTTTGGAAGTTTATTTAGTTCGAATGGATCCACTTGCAAAGCCTATGCAGGTAAGCAGCTTAATATACGTACAAACACTTTGATTCATAAGCCAGTAACAATGAACCCAAATTGCTTTACACTGTGCAAATTTGTAAGCAAATCCAACAAGATTTATTTTTATGGTATGTGTTCTGAAGTCTCACCTAGGAAAGTGGGGAAAACTACATACCTGAGGAAGACTGTACATACCTTGTACAGTTTCAAGAAAGAACTGGTAATTTCTTCATGGTTGTGTTAATAAGGCTTCTTAATCTTTAAACTGTATGCTGACAGAATTTTTTGACAGCTGCTATGATGAATTTTTGTGTTTATAAAAATATCTGTACACTTAATCCATAAGACTTAATTTCTTGGTTTCTTAATCACAAAAGGCAAATATTTGTAATAAGTTGTGCAAAAGAACCCATGACTAAAATATTAGGTAGTCTTAAATTCTTCTGTGCCCTCACCTCATAGTCAAAAAATTTCAGGTAAGATTTCTTTGTGAAGAGTATCCCTTCTGCCATTTTTTTTAGGAAGGGGATGATATTACACATCTTAGAATGTCATGAAAAAACGTACCTAAGGTTATCATAACCAAGTCATGAATAAATGGTTCTAGTTGTACCTTACACTGTGAGGATAGGTGAAATAAATACAATGCAGGCAGTTATGCAGGCATTCAAAAAGGCTCTAATACCTGAAATCAGTACCATAAAAAGGAAGGTGGGAGAAAAGAGTGTTTTCAAAGGCAGTATGAGTTGGGGAATTTGAAGGTGAAGGAAGATGTATTAACTGATGGGAGATGAGACTGCTAGAAATTTAATTGTGAAAATAGGGGACTCAAAGTAATTGAAAAGTATTGAAGTAGTTGAATATGACTCATGATGTGAGATGGTTGTGCTGGAATTAATAGTTTGGGAAGAGTACCAGTTCAGTAGAGTTTTTGTGAGTCTAAATGATTATAAAACTTAAGGACATAACATACTATACTTGGCAATTAATTACAGAGTTAATAATACCTTGTTTCTAATGAATCCTATCTTTATTATGCAAATAACAGGTAAAAGTTTTGTGTGGTGTTTTATTGTAAACTGTAGATGCACTGCATAAGGGAAGCCACAGAGAAGTTTTCTTTGACTTTAATCATCAAGTTCTCTCTCTGCATGCAAAATGACTGTAGGCTGCCATTGCTTTTTTTCCTAGTAAAACTTTATAAACAACTTGTGTTGTATTACAGATTTAATAATCTTTTCGATAGCACGTATACTATTTAAATGCTTAAAGAAGGAAGTGCTGTTAAAATGTAAATCTTAATTAATTTGTACTGTTAGTCATACAGAAGTAAAACAACATTAAAATAAGCATTTTATAAACTAATAAATGGTGTATTCAGTATGTGTGTATTTGTAAAGTTGTGCAGATTACTTCATTTTCAGCAGCTTTTAGAATTTGTTAGTTGATCTACATACTTTATACCTTAAGTTTCAAAAATATGAATGCAATACATGAAATACACTGAATATGTGTTGTTTGGGTTTTTCCTCATGTATATTTGTTCTCTTAACGAATTAAAATTATATTTTCTTTTTTAGTACAAAGTAGTTGTTCCCAAAATTGGAAATATATTGGATCTTTGCACAGCATTGTCAGCTTTGTCTGGTGTTCCTGCAGATAAGGTAAGAGTGATCTCTCATATAAAGCTCAACAAATAACATTTATATGCGTATTAACCTGATTTAACAATGTGTACTCCATTTTCTTTTCAGATGATTGTTACTGATATATACAATCACAGGTTCCACAGGATATTTGGCATGGATGAAAATCTAAGTAGTATTATGGAACGTGATGACATTTATGTGTAAGTGTAGATAACATATTTCATGTTTCTTTGCAGGTTGTTTAGTTATTTGCCAAAGATTAAAACCTAGATACCAGATAACGATTAAACTGGGAGGGGATTTTTTTTCTTTTTCCCCTTTGTAGCCTTTTCCATGACATTTGTTCTTTGTATTTCTGATTGTTTTTCTTCTAGATTTGAAATTGCTATCAATAGAACAGAAGATACGGAACAAGTCATAATTCCTGTTTGTTTAAGGGAAAAGTGCAGGCACACTAGCTACAGCCATAGTGGTTCTTTACTATTTGGTCAACCTTTTCTCATAGCAGTGCCTAGAAACAATACTGAAGATAAACTGTATAACCTGCTGCTGCTAAGAATGTGGTAAGTTTATTGTTAAAAGAAAAATTAGTTTGTTAAGAATAATGCTAATAGTTGGAGTCAGTAGGCATCTACTTTTGTGTGCATTTCTAACATACTTAATAGATTTGAGTACTTTTATTTGCTTTCTGTTGAACATTGAATATAAAATTTTAGCCACTAACATGGATTTTGATTTGATTTTTTTGTTACCATGACCTCATCCGAAAATATTTGAGAAGACAGTAGAGAGTCAATCTGTATTGTTAAATAATGCTCTTGTACACTTAGGTGTTTGTTAGGTTTTGGTAAAGTGGAAATGTGTTCCGGCTATTCTGCTATGGTTATACTTCCTGTATCTACTGTCCAATTTATATACTAATTTATGTTGTTAAAGTACACGGTAGACACTTTCTGAAACTAGACTAGCATTAGTGTCATTATATAGAAGAAATTAAAGTCATATAGCCTCCAATTTATGCTTCTTTTTCTGTTGATGTAACTTTCTCTGTAATATAGTTAATGACGAGTTAAAAAAATGAATTCTGGACAAACAGAGTGAGACCAAGAATCAAATCGTCTCAGACCACGTAGCTGCCAAAAACACACAGACACATACAAGCAGATTTTCCTGTGTGCTTGTAACACTAGACACATTTGGCAATAAAACTGATAATCTGAGGAAATCAGAAAGGCATACAGAAATACAGTACACTAGCAAAGACTTGCAATAACAATTTAATTACCACTTTGAACAGTGAAAATTATTTAACAGTCCATTGCCTCTAATGTTGCTTTCACTTGTTACATTTAGCCGATATGTAAAAACCTGCACTGAAAGTGAAGACACCGAAGGTTCCCTGCATTGCTGTAAGGACCATGGTATCAATGGTAATGGCCCAAATGGAATACATGAAGAAGGATCTCCAAGTAAGAATGGAATATCTGAACTTGTTTAGTGTTTGGTGTTGAATCTGGAATGGAAGTTAACTCTCTAGTGTTTTTCAATTACTGTCATTCTGTCTCATTTCTTCCTCTTTATTCTTCCAATTGCTTTAGGTGAAATGGAGACAGATGAGCAAGATGATGAATCCAGCCAGGATCAGGAACTTCCCTCAGAGAATGAAAACAGCCAGTCAGAAGACTCAGTTGGGGGTGACAATGACTCTGAAAATGGATTGTGTACTGAGGATACTTGCAAAGGTCAACCACTCACGGGACACAAAAAGCGACTGTTTACATTCCAGTTCAATAATTTAGGCAATACTGACATAAACTACATCAAAGATGATACCAGGCACATTAGATTTGATGATAGGCAACCTCGGCTTGATGGTAAGTCTCAGGGAGCAGCATGAGCAATATTTGGTTCTGAGACTCTTTTCTGACTCACGTTTGATTTTCTTTCTGTGCTGTTTGATATATTTTTCTTTTAAATAGTAAATTCTGTATAAATAACAATTTTTTATTGCAGCTGACTTTCTGAAATGCAGAATTTTTATGTGCTTCAATTTTTTTGTATTAAATTCATTGTAGCATTGTTTAATTTATTTTGAAGAGTGTTTGCCCAAAGTTAATACAATTTCATGAAAAGCAAGAAATAAAATTAAGAGAAAATATTTTTTGTTTAAATCTTAGAAAGGTCTTTCCTTGCTTTGGATTGGGATCCTGAATTGAAGAAGAGATATTTTGATGACAGTGCAGCAGAGGTAAGCTGTTTATGTTGCTCCCTTTTCCAGCACAAGTAAAAATTAAACATAGAAAATGCAACTTAATTAGTGTGACATACGAGATTGTAAGTCTTCACAAGAAGAAGCAGCTATATCTTTTTTCGTGTTATTCTTAGTAAATATGTTGTCGTAAATAAACTTCATATGTACATCCAAGTTACTAGCAGTTCTGAGTCTCATGAACTGGGAAGTAAATCTGAAGCTGTGGAAACATTTTACTTGAATGGTTTCTGATGAGTTTTTCCATATATAGGAGCTTTGTAGTTACTCTTTATAGTAAGACGACATCACTAAAATGAGTTTTGTTTCATTTGTTCTCTTAACTCAAGAAATACTTCTCTTTAGGATTTTGAAAAACATGAAAGTGTGGAATATAAGCCTCCCAAAAAGCCTTTTGTGAAATTAAAAGATTGCATTGAGCTGTTCACAACAAAGGAAAAACTAGGTGCTGAAGACCCATGGTAAGCACAAAAAAAAAAATTCTGTGGTGTATTTCTCAAACTTAATCAAAACCACACTTGAACATAGAGATAAGTAGTTGATTTATTAATGGTATTTTGAATCTTGTTATTTCAGACATAGTTGAAAATTTTCAAAATGCTTTGTTTTGATCCATTACTTTACCAAAATTTTTACCATGTACAGAAGGTTGTATTTGTAAGGAAGATATTTAATGCATTCACAATTAGGAGGAAGGGTTGACACATAATGTGCTCTAGTCTGTGGACTGTGATGGACAGTGAATGAATAATATTGTGACAAATTCAATGCAGTGCTTTAAACAAATACTCCTTTCTGAGATGAGAAAGGTTGGTGCATAATGTAGCTTCTTCTTGCAAATACATAACTTGCCTTGCATTGATATGTGAAATAGGAATGTGCATAAACAGCAAGTTTATGAAATAGGGGATGTCTGTAGTCAATAGAACCCCTCGAATTCATGTTCTAGCCATCACGTTTTTGGCAAAGATTTTTATTCTATTCATCGTTCTTCCAAAGTATAATTTGGAATCATAACTGAATATTCATAATTACATTATGCCATAAGATAATTTTTCCAGGAGTTTTCTAGCAGATAACAATCTTTCATCAATGCCTTTAAGCTCAGAATTAAGTTTGTAAAGAGAGTCTGCCAGTTTTTCTTCTGGCGGATACCTAAAAGTTTCGATGATCTCCCAACATTGTCACCAGAGTTTCTCCTATACTTGTGCAGAGTAGGGAGCTAACTTAAAAAATCTTTTTTTTTCCCTGGGTTTGCTACATTACACAACACTGGATAGACTGTTTGAGATACCATATAACTCAGTTATGGTGAAGCACTTCCGTGTTGGCAGCACATTTTAAGCAGAGTACTTTAACTATTAAATACAACTGCAGAAGTCAAGTACCTGCTACTAGGTGCATCTCACCAGAGGTGATTAATCCCATTTTTCTTCCTTTGTTGGGTCAGCACAAGTCTAAGCTACAAGAGTTCATCATCCCTAATCCAGCACTGTTTGTATTCTACGTACTCTAAGCCAACTGGGAAAACAGATTCTCGATTCCAGCCTGCCCTTACAGCTCTCCTAAATTTTTGTCATTATGTGATGTTGCTATTTAAAGACACTTCTGCAGTCTCCTAATTAGGATTCATCTGTTGTTTTTTTTTATTCCTAGACTTCTACTTGTTAGATGCCAAAGTGTAGAATACGCATAGACCACTTCACAGAAGAGTTGCTTCCACTTGTTCTTACTTATCTTCTTCTCTGAGCATTAGTTGCTGAAAGATTCAAGTATGCATTGCAGGGAATAGAAATTTCTACATCATAGCCTGTTTAATACTTCCCTGCTAAGAAGGGAAGTTTTTAGTAATGAGTTTTTCCGGTTCCAGTAGTCACTGTTATCTGGCTTTAGGCGGTAGATGGAATAGGGTGGTGGATGGATGAATTTGGAAATTGAAACTTGAAAGAACCACAGTTAACTGTTATTTATGGCTTTTTTTATGGTTAGTTTCATAAGACTTTATCTCTTTTTTATACACAATACAGGAATGCTGTGTTTTAACTAAGGATACAGGGATCTGATCAGAGATGTAGGAGATGAGAATCCAATATTGGGGGATGCTGCTTCTGTGTTTAACATTATTTTGAGCTTCACTGGGATCACACTTGCACATTTTAAACTGGAAGAGACATCTATGGCATTAGTAACAGAAGATGAAAAGTGTGTGTTTTTCGCTCATTCAGTTCCTCTCATGCATGTGACTTTCTCTTTAGTAATGTATTTTAACATACATATGGACTACAGTTCCTAAAATTGGTGTTTTTTCATTTTAGGTATTGTCCAAACTGTAAAGAACATCAGCAAGCTACTAAGAAGTTAGACTTGTGGTCGCTGCCCCCTGTACTGGTAGTTCATCTGAAGCGCTTCTCCTACAGCAGATACATGAGGGACAAGTTGGATACATTGGTTGACTTTCCAATAAAGTAAGAAATTCAAATATTTGGATTCTAGAAGTGTTAAAGCATGACTAGGGCATGTGTTAATATAGTAATTACATAAAATGGATTTGTTCTGAGCTTCCATGAGAGGATCCAGTTAACTAATGACAAAATGCTTCTGGGTTAAAAGTATAAACTTGGCAAAATATTAATAATGTAAAAATATGGAAGATTACTGCTTCCTGTTCCATTTTTCACAGAGTGAAAGGGATGAACTAGTAGAGTAATCTGGTGTATTTTTCTAGGGTATAGAAGGTAAAGGGTGCTGAGACCACCAAACTGTGGTTAAAAATGCTATTAACATGAGTGACTTCCAGTTGGGTTTTGTTGTTTATTTTGTTTTGTTTTGTTTTTTTAACAGTGATTTGGACATGTCAGAGTTCCTTATTAATCCCAATGCAGGGCCTTGCCGCTACAACTTGATTGCTGTCTCCAACCACTATGGAGGAATGGGAGGAGGGCATTGTGAGTCGATTTCAAGTGTCATCATTCTAGATACCAGCTTTCTTTCAATGTTGATTTTGTTTGAAGTACTAATCACTTCGAATCAATGGTGCTTTTTAATGGTTGAGGGACAGGGTTTTTTTCATTACCTTAATGTTTTCATAAATATTTTAACACAAAAATCTGTATGCAATGAGCTTTCAGGGGTAATTGTAGGTTCTTTTTATACTTCTAGCTGTGCATATTTTGAAAAAACTTGAGCTACTGTACTCTTACAATTGATTTTGCCTTGCTTGTCTGTATTTTTGTTCATTGTACTTCTCCTTGAAAGCAGAAAAATGACTGAGGGATTGTATTTTGACTGTCCTTTTCAGTATACATTGTTCTTAGAGGGGAAGTGTTAGTAATTAAACTCTCCTTGCTAAAAAAAAATGTGCCAAATACATTTAATAGTGATAATGAGGTTAAGTTAGTTAAATATGAAGTGTTTGACAGTAACACACTCTAGTAACTGATTGTATTGCACCTATGAAGATACAAAGTCCTGAGACATTGTACTTTCTCACCCTAGATACTGCTTTTGCAAAAAATAAGGATGATGGAAAATGGTACTACTTTGATGACAGTAGTGTGTCCACTGCAAGCGAGGACCAGATAGTGGCAAGTATCTTTTATGTTTCCAAATTTGGAACTGTTGATATTTTCTTGTCAGGGCAGGAAAAATGAAGAGTAAAGCATGAAACTTGTGTTAAATTTGTAGACAGTAGTTCGTGTTCTTTTAAAGGACAGTACAAACCAAAAATGTTTCGCTACAGCATACAGAAATAACTTACATAAACAGTCTGGATTTCTTTGTAGAAAGAAAAGAAAAAGAGTTAGTAACCTGGACTGTATTTTGTTCAAAGCCTCATGAACATTCTGTACTACTCTCTTTTGCAGTCCAAAGCAGCATATGTGCTCTTCTACCAGAGACAGGACACAATCAGTGGAACTGGCTTTTTCCCCCTTGACCGGGAGACGAAACAAGGTGCTTCAGCTGCCACGGGCATCCCACTAGAAAGTGATGAAGACAGCAATGAAAATGATAATGATATAGAAAATGAAAATTGTATGCACACTAACTGATGGGAAGAACTAGAAGCCATAAAAGAGACTCTCTTCCTGGGGATACAGATTGAAAGAGTGAAAATGCCCACCAAATTAAGAATAAAAATCTGAGATGGGGAGTTTCAGATAATAGAATGTAAATCTTTATTACATTTTAACATGTGCAGTACTTGAAGTGAAACAATAAAAACTTAAACAGAAATTGTCTCTCATGCATTTACAGTCTCATATTCACAAGGTATATATAGGAAATCACAAATAAACCCCTTTTAAGTTTTCTGCTGCTGTTCTGATGGATTATGTTTCTTTTGTTCTGGATGTGAATTAATAACTAAAATAATAAATCTGTGGACTTCTGACATTTACTTTCCTAGTACTGCAAGAATACTACTGCCAAGTCTAGTTTCTGGATGAATATATACGTGTTCCTTAGGCTGCCAACAGACTACAAGTAAAGATGTCATAAATACCTAAAGTAGTTTTCTTGAAACAGCAAATTTTTGTTACTCCCAACTTTTCTTTTTTCTTTTTTCTTTTTCTTTTTTTTTTTTTTTAATTTGGCATAAATAGAAGAAATAGTGTGAAAAAGGGTTTTTAACCTTTAGTGACATAGTGGAACATCCAGAATATTATGTTCATCTTACTTCTGCTGTGGAACAGGTTCTGGATTTCATGCTGCATTAACAAAAAAGGTTTTCAATTAAATGTAAGTATCCATTGTTGCTTGTTGGAATCTACTCTGCAGACATAATTCCTGTTATCTTGCTTCTAAGACATGCTTAATTTTTTATCTGATAACAGTCCAAAATTTAAATTGTGCTATAAGTTCTCTCTCCCCAGGTTTTGTAGTTTGACAGCTTGCAAACTACTCTGTATTAAAGTCAGAGTTAATAGTATTCTGTATCCATAATAATGACTGTGTATCAGGCTTAGTTGAGAATTTTTTCAATATGACCTGCCTTTAAATTGTTAATTAACAAAATCACTTTAAAGGTAAGGCCTGGTAATTTTCTTTGTGTGTTCCGGATGGAATTCACCATAGCCTTACAGTGTATCTGAAAAGGTAACTCATAAGGGAATTGGCATTTGCATGTTCAAGTCAGAACCTGTACAGTATATAAGGCATACAAACTCCAAGTTGGATTTCAGTTAACTATGTTCAGGGGTCCCAGGATGCCAAAATAAGTGTGACAGTTTGAAACATTTTTTGATTTGCTGCTTTCCCATTGATCTAGTTGGAAGAATGTATTGTTGATTTGCATACAATACTGCCTTTGAGAGGGGCTCTTAAACGTGGGGGCACATGTCACATATCTACTACCTGGAGAATTGCTTTGTGTCCCACTGTTATAAATTTAAAAAAGAAAAAGCAAAAAGTATGATGTTCTTCACTTGAACTAATCAAATACAATAGGTTATAAATTGTGTATTGTAAATAAAAGTTCACTCTGTGAGTGCACATTTTGGTAAATTATTTATTTATGTTAGCATTAAAAAGTTTAAAAAATTGCATTTGACCAGGATATAAATGAGATATGTTGGACATGGCTTTGCTTTATACCTTGATATTAAAACTGGTGTTTCATCCTGGTATTTTAAAGCTGCTTTGAGGTTTTGTTTTGTTTTTTTTTTTTAATGTAAACTAACCTCCTGCATGACAGAGGTTAAAATTTTGTCTGCACTTGAGTTCACTTGGGTTTACATTTGAAATGCGCATGTTTATTTATACAGATTTCAATAAAGCTATTCAAGGCCTTATTTAGTGTTCCATTTTGTTACAAATTCTTTTCCCACGGTGTTTGTGTCATGGGTGGCCTTTGTCTGAGACATATATTCTCAGTTACAAACTGGTTATGTAATGACCAACATAGAACAAGATTAATAGAATTTCAAGTAGACTGTACATATAAAAAGGTTTCTCTCTGGTCATTGGCCCTAAAACATTTATAAGACTGCAAAAACAATAATTTCATAATTTTGTTTGTAAAACTAATACTGTAACAATAATCAAATGCAAATATACTAATTGTGAGATGGCTGGGAAATTAAGGAATATATTGAAGATTAGACAAACCAGTGGGGTTGGCAGAGGGAAATGAAAGAAGCTTTTGGAAGAGAAGCAATCAACTCTTTGAATAGAACATACCAAGAGCCCCCCTATATTCATGCTCCCATTTTTTCTGTACCTTGTTAGCCTAGAACTTGTTTGGAAAAACCACACCTGACATGACTTACCAAAGTGCTTCAGGAGTTTGTTGGTAGATTGGAGCTTAAATACTGCACTTCAGTCTCGCTTTGAAAATGCAAATACACACACAGAGAATGTTCTTACCTACTAATAACTGGATCATCCAACTAGAATTTAAAAGGGTAAAGATCAAAGTAACATTCAATTAGAAAAAAGTACATAGACACATTCTATTTTTTGGTTGTTGTTGATTTGGCTTTCAAGATTACAAACACACAGTTTGTAAAATCAGCTTCCTAATCAGAGATAAAAATCAGTAATACCACTATTCAAATGTCTCAAAGGTTTTTGGGAATTCAATCAAGTTGTGAGTTTCATAAAACATTCACGTGTAAGATAAAATTCTTACAGTGTGGGCACACTTTTACAGAAAGTATATTATTTTTACAGTGTTTATCAAAACTTAATTTATCATTTATATGGAGAAGAGGATCCTAACATCTGTTGTGAATCATGTCAAATAAAAATCTGGTGTGCTTTTTTCATCAGAAAGTTTGCTGTCAATAAGTATCAGCATAAACTCTTAAATCACAAGATTCAGTTAGCTATGTTAATGTGACATGTCACAGAAACAAAACACAGTATGAAGTAGAAGACAGCTTGGAATTAATTCCCACTTTGTGGATTTTGGGACAGCAATATGCCATTTAGAGCCAAGCTGGGAGGGAAGGAGAGGTAGAGAAACTGCCCGGGAGCTCTTGTTTTAGTTGGCTTCAGGCAATGTTCTGGATGTTTTGGTGCAGATAGCTCCCTGATTGGTCCACCTAAATTGAAGTCCCGCCTGCCTTCCTGCCACACTGAGGTGACGTTTGCAGCTTTAGAGCTGATGAGATGAGAAAAGCTGTCAGATGTTCCACAGTCAGATGATGCAGAAAAATCTGCAGCATCTACAGCTACTCGATAATGAGAAGGCCACAGCCCTGCTCTAGGTTTCCCAGGAAGTTAGCCCTGTGTTACAGAGCGCTGTGTATTTTTTCAAGAGATTTGGAATCTTCAGAGGGAAATCAGTATGGCAGGCAAAGAAATTAATTGGCAAACCCACTGGTTTCCTTAAAAAATTATGCTGCTTTCTTTAATGTCAGAGTTGTAGTTGCAGGGTATGGTTTTTCATTGTTTCTAAGTAGTAGTTACTTTGACAAAGAAAATCACCATAAATGTAGTGAAACAATAGGAAAACTATATCTGATAGAATAAGCATATTCTTAGTCTGCAGGCAGATTCCTCTCTTCAGATTTTTTTAGTTCTCTTTCCCTGGGGGCTAAACATTGTGAAAATAGTTCCACTTCTCTAGTTCTAAGATTGCATGCTTTACTCCTGAGGCAAGGAGAGAGACCTGTCTTACTGAAAAGAAATTACGTCTTGGAATAACATGGAAAGCTGGAATAGTCCAAATGTGACAAATTTATTTAGGGAATGATGGATGTTAATGCTGGATAGCATTAACAGTCATCCTGGGCTAAGTTATGCAACAGTTAATGCAGGACTCTATTGATAAAGAATTCACATCAGCCTATATGGTATAATTAAAAGTAAATTTTGTTATTTGTCAGGGTGGTATCAACTGAAAAAGACAGTTGATAAAGATGATAATATAGATGCACCTGAATTATTTGGCACTTATATGTCACTTTAAGTATCACAATACTCTCATCACAACATGAATGTTATGCAGTATCATCCAACACAAAGTTTAGGAAATGACCAACAACCTCAAAATAATTTCCATTAGAAAGTCATTGTGGAATAGAGATGTTGAAGAAGTTGGTGGCATTTGGTCTTAATGCTTTTATTCATTGTGCAAAATATTCAGATAATATCTACAGAATGTGGAAAGTAGTAAATACCCCTATATCCTCTGTAGCCTCAGTGGACAAGCAATTCAGCACTGAAATAGTGGCACAAGAACTAGTCCTTAGATTCACAAAACCCGAATGAGAAGTTAGCTTAATCTTTCTGGGTCTCTGGTAAGGAGCCCATAAAAATACACCATTTCAGTTCCTACACTTTAAAAGTTCGGATTCTAACCTGGGAAATTATAGAATTATAGAAAAAAAGTTACAACCCCAGAGTAAATGCATTGCACTAACAGATGGGGAGAAGCATTGCTTTCTCAGAAGGACTACTCAGAAGTGCCTCAGTTTACATGCGACACCTTATGAGGGGGGACTGGACTCTGTGCAGGGAGTCTTGGAGTGTAGGGAAACATTCAAAGAACTTCAAAAGTGGAACAGGACAATCTGAAAACTGAGGTACGTGTGGGAGTCTGTTATGCAATTACTTTTTTAAAAAGGAGAAGGAGCATACTGGCAGAACAACAGCAGAGGCAAGTGGTGGATTGTTGTATTAACTCTGGGCTAGATGCCTTCCCTACTCTGGGCTACAGAGGTGCAAGGGCCCTTCCCCTTCTGGGATGGAAACTTCATCTGAGTCATCTGAGCTATCTGCCCCAGCTTGGAGATCTTTGAATCCACAAACATCCTGTCCTTTTCAGAGCAATGTTCCTCTCTCTTTAGACCTAATTGTACCCATTAAAATCTTAGAAATTTAGAATGGAGGCCTGAATGCATCTGTATTTGCCTGGAGCTCACCATGGTTTGAAGGAAGGCCTTTACTCACTAGCATTATAATTCATTAATAGGGAAATAGAACCCATACTCTTGTTCAGCATTGCAAATGGTATGACTTTTCCTCCCTGCTTTCATCATTGCTTCCAACCCTCTCTGTTAGACTGTCCTGGTTCTGGGCAAGGACAAGAGAGACAGAGCCTGGAGCCTTGTGTGTGTGGCCATGTTGTGCTATTCCATCATTGTGCTATTCCACATTATTACATCACAGCCAGCAGCAGAGAAGGACCTCTCCCTTCCTGGGACAAGGTGGGCATTCCTTTTTCGAGGGAGCAGTGGGGTAACAATTGTCCTGACCAGGGAGTTTCTCTGCCATTGTTTTTCACTGTTTTGGGCTTGGGGCAAATGGGGTATGAGGAGGGGCAGGGGGACATTTTTTTCTTTGTCCTGGAGCTGTGCAGCACTAGGTTAAGTTGCTCGGTCATACATTTTTTGTATGTAAATCACCCTCTTTTTGGTATACTTTTGTTATTAATAATGTTGCTGATATTGTTCATTTTCTTATCTCATTGATGTTTCCAGTAAGTTGTTCTTAGCTCAGGATCTCTATCTTTTTTCTCTCTCATTAGAAGGGTGGAAAAGGGGAGCACCTCTGAGGGGCTTAATTTCCAGGTGGGCTTAAACCACGAAAATGACCTTTGATTTATTGTCATTTTCTCCAAGTAACACTTTCCCCCAGTTACAGCCTATACCAAAACATACATCTCCCTTTTCTTTCTTTCTTTTCCATTCTGAAAGAGCGTCCTTGCCTCTCCATGACAATTTCTGTTACAACACCATGACCCATTCAGACATGCCTCTGTTGAAAAATGAGTAGTTCCTTAAAAATGAAAATTAAAACTTACATATCATGCAATTGGTAAGAAGTCTGCAACCAGATCTTGGGGCACAAAGGCATTTTCCAGAACACAAAGAATGCTGTCTGGAAAGACTTTAAATGAGCTATGCTTGTTTTCAGTATCTGTCAATGTTCTAAATTACATACTATGCTCTGAGTATTGTGTAAATGTGTCTTTTGCCTGAGGAGAAAGTCTGCAAACACAAGGGAGAGTAATTACTGACTCTGTATCATCTATACCTATTAAAAGCAAATACAAATAACATACTGATTTTTGGTGTAGGAAATAATGCCTCAGCAGATGTCTTCAGGAAATTTAATCTTAGCTGTTTATGTATTTTTGAGATAAGGTAGTGCAGATTAAATGATAAATCAAATAAGGTTGTAGTACTACTTAATATGGGAAATATTGGGTTATCCCATTTATGTAATCTTTGAATTTCTGTTCAGTTAATGTCATGGTCAGTTGGAAATTGTAATTTAGAGAGCTTATTTTTATAATGCACATTGTTTCTGTAAAATCAGAGAGGAAGAAATAGTGCAGAACTGTGAATGTATGTAAAAATGATGAATCTCACCAGGACAAGCCACGAGTATGGAGAAACCTACACTGCATGAATAGAAAAGATGAATATAGTGAGAAAGCAGCTGTAGGATACTACTAAGGAGGTGGTGGAGGATTTCAAAAAGGAGCAGAGTCCTATGGTTAAAAAAAGCAGCTACTGCAAAAGTCATTAACAGGTAGCCAAAAATTAAAATCTTTGATAGTTGTGGTTTCTCTTGCAGAGACAGAACAAAAAGGTAATTTGGTTTCTAGAAATGGATTTAACTTCTTAGTGAAAGATAATGGTGAACCAGTAGAAAGGAAACAATCTAGAGGTGATTTCAGCACATTATGAGGATCGTAAGCTGAGTTCCTAATAATTTTTAGGAACTAGTTTACAAAGTGTTATAAATGCCAAGTACAATATTTCAATTAAAATAATAATTTGGTTTATTAATACAAAATCAAATCACAGAATTTAGGTATCAAAAAACCAAATCACAGAATTTCGACATTAAAAGATCGAATCATAGAATTTCGGTATCAAATAGATCGAATCACAGAATTTTGGTAAAGACCCCACCAACAGCGAAACCTACTTGATGGTTTTACCTGGTGCTATAAATGCCAGGACAATTTTCCAATTAAAATAATGATTTGGTTTATTAATACAAAAACAAATTATAGAATTTAGATATCAAAAAAAAAATTGAATCAAAGAATTTTGGCATTAAAATCGAATCACAGAATTTCGAGTCACAGAATTTGGTAAAAAGACCAAACCACAGAGTTTCGGTCACAACCCCCACAACACCCTCAACCGACTTCTTGACAGTTTTGCCCAGGAAAAGGCCAAGGGTGAACCTGAGACACAGAGCCTGGCGTCTGCTGCCTCCCCCTGAGTTCACGAATTTGCCCGTTTTGAGGCAAATTCAGTCTTTATACCCTTTATTCCGCCCCTGGCAATATTTCCCCATATTTTCCATTGAGTCCTGGCTGGCTATTCA
>VXBR01007013.1:237130-311405 GCA_013400215.1 Cisticola juncidis
TTCCCGTGAGCTCCGAGCTCCGCGGCCGCGGGCTGTGCAGAGGGGCTGTGCCCAGACGGGGCCGTGCCTGTCGCGTGTTCCGTGGCTGTTGTTTTCATGCGCTGCCGAGGCGGGGGCCGTGGGCCGGGCTGTGCCCCTCGGGCAGCGGGGCCGGCGGACAGACCGTCTGTTGACGGCCGAAGCGGGGGCGGCCCTGCTGCGCCTTCGGCGCCCTCCGGGTAAAACACAAAGTTGGGCTTGGCTGTCTCGGCACCACGAAGCGAGCGAAGCTGGCCGGAGGCGAGCTCGGCGCTGGGACTTGNGGCCGTGCTGAGCCCCGGCCGCCCTCCGGCTGCGGTGGGAGCCCGGCGCCCCGCAGGTCTCCCCTCGGCTCTGTGCCTTGCCCCTCTCTCCAAGGCTGTGTTGCCCGGGCCGGCGTGCCTTGTCCCTCACCATTGCACACCCGTGGCTGCCGGTGTGAGCTATGCGGGTCGCTCGTCATCGCTGCCGCATCGTTTTGGGGTTGTGTGGCTTTCCAAAGGTGTAGGCACGACCGAGGAAGCTTGAGAGACAGAAGTTTGGGCTACTTTTTTTTTTTCTCCCTTCTTAAAAAGACGTTTGAGAAACTCATTCCAGTAGGATTGTATGTCTTAATTTTGAAAACTGAGTTTATGTTGTGCACACTGAGACTTCAGTAGTCTCCGTGAGCAGGTTTCCTTTAATTGAAGAACAATCCCCTCCCCAATTTTTCGTGCTAACTTTAAATATACTTTTTAAACATATGTTTTTCTGTCGTTTTTATTTAGTCAGTTTAACTTTTTCCCTATCAGCATCTCGCCACTTGCCGTTTAAAAAAGTTTTCTATGAAACTGTGGGAGGAAGAATGCTAAAAGATTGTCAGATGAAGATGCAGACGCAGAAGAACATAAGAAAGGGATTGCCTGTGTTATGTGACTTAAGTTCCAATTAAGTGGTAGGATATTTAATGTTGTACAAAGTATTATACACGTTAACGGCTGAATTGAAGCTAATGACGGTGCTTGCTTTGAAAGACATGAAGTGACACACTGTAGCAGAGCATGTTACATACTATTTTAGTTTGCGGAGGAGTGCTGGTATATTTGAGAAATTTGGGTAGTCAAAGAAAAACAAGAGAAAATTGTGATCAGTCCTGGGGAGTTGTGTGTGGTCACATGTAAATAAGAAAAAGCTGCAGTCAGTAGAACAGAAATCTGTGTCTTTGGAGGGAGATGGGAGTGCTGCTTGTACTCCCTTCTGTGTGTTACTCTGTGACTCTTGTTTAGTCTCTGAACATGTTTCCCCACTGTGTTAATGTTTATTGTTTTTGAAACCTACAAAGGAGTTGGGCAGTGTTGTTCATAAGCCAGTATTTTTAGTAATGCTTCATTACGTTTGCCATGGCTGAATATTATAGTAACTACTGCATGTATTTCATACTTGTTCAGCACGTTTATCATATTCTTGTGCAAGTTCAACTTTTGTGTTGTTTGCTTTAAATTGACAGCAGTCTGTATAGCTTTCTTTATTAAAAGCACTTAACGAACTTTTTCACAATTGCTGGGATTTGGATACGTTTATTAGGATAGTACTGGAAGATGTTTATAAAGAGGTGGGACTTTCTCCTGGGAGTTATGTGCTCTTACAAAAAGTCTGAGGTGAAAGGAGACCTACAGTAGGATGTATGATACAGTTGCAGGAAACGATCTTACTTCCTGACTTCTGGAAGCCCTTTTTTGGTTCTAGTTTTAAAGAAAATGGGTGTCCTTTTTTGTCAAATCTCATCTGCTGAAGAGATATTTTAATTGCATGCTTTTAGTCTGATCATGATTAGATTTGGCTAGAGTGATCAGAGGAATGGCATATTCTTACTGACTTGAAACAGCACCAGTTTTTTAAACCATGTTTAAATAGTGGCTTTTGAAAACAAATTCATACTACCTACAATCTCACTTTTTTACTTGCAGTGTAACTAAACTCTTCCACATGCACTGTAATTACAAATTTATATTACAGTTGATGCGTATGCTTTCATGTCACTTAATAAGCTTACTTTTCTGGAATAAAAGTATTGAAAAACTCCTAGTCCCAAATTAATAGTTATGAGATGTATATCATAGTTGTTAGATTTGATAGGTACTTTGTAAAGGTAAACTGCTTCTCATCATTTTTCTAGTGTCTGACATAGTCAAAGATTTTGCTCACATTTGTTATCTTCAGCCGCTTCTAAAATGAATTATCTGATCTGTTTTTATTTTGTTTGTTTTATTTTTATATTAGTAGTCTTAAAATTCTACAAAGTGAATTTATCTGATAGGTTTGCTGTGATAAAAGTAGTGTACTTCTGAGTTCTGCTTGTTGCTCAGATGATTAACTTGGGTAAATTCTTTCACCAATACTGTGAGGATTTAGACCAGCTGCATGATCAGAAAAATAGAGCCTTTTTTATTAAAAAAGTTTTCATTTTCACACTTTAAACATCTTTCAGTATCTCTTCGCTTCAGAGGGACTAAAACAATATTAAATGATTCTTTGAACAGGCATGTACATGACAAAGCTGAAGAAGTTTACTGGAGTTCTTTTGGAGGAGGAGGGTGAGGGTGGGGTTTGGATGCAGAAGAGAAAGGGGCAGACAACCGTGGGATCCAGATCTTATCCTCAGTTAGGAAGTAGAAGTAAGTTCTTAATGAACCCTTATTGAAAATGAAACTTGATCTCTTCAATGATTTGAGGACTTTATTTCAATTTTTCTGTTACTCTGAGTCTGTAAATTCTTAGTAGATCATGTTTATGTGAAAATTGTGTATTGCAAGTCCAGTAACTTACAGCAGTAGAGTCTGAGGTTTTTGCTGACATCAATAATCTGTTAAGAAACGTTGAAATTACTGAGTTATTCCCAGTGTTAAACTCCGGACATAAATATGTGGCCAACTTCCTTCCTCTTATTTAGAGCTTTTAACTGAAAAATAACAGGATGTTTGGTTGGCTCCAAAGTATCCATATGTTGTCTATGTTGTGTGTTACAACTAATACCCAAGTAGGATTTTCCTAGGTAATGCCATTTAAGGCTTTAAAAATGGGAGCTGCAGAAAGAGCCCGTAGGTCTGAAATTATGTTGCTGACAATGTTTGGGGTTTAAATAACATAACAGATTTATTTTTCTTAAGGGTGTGGGGAATACCAGTTACTATTACGCTTGAAATCCATTTCTCTTTGTTGCTAGATGTTTTTTCTGTTTGATAGTTCCTCAGATCAGCATCGACTACAGAAGTGTACTAGCCATGAGTGCTGTACACTGTGACTGAATGGTTTGGTGATTACATCTCTGATATGCCAAACCTGTTCACACTGGCAGACATACAAATAATGACATTGCTGAAAAATGTGTTTGTATCTTCATGATGTATTTCTATTGCCAGATTAGGAAAGTAGATGCCAGCCATGAATGGCTGGGATCTACTGGATGGATGGATGGCATAGAAGCTCACAGGAAAGTGTAAATAAAAGTGTCTTTTGGAGCTTGAAATGACAGAGGATGAAACAGTCTTTGGTATAGGCATCAGTTCTGTTGATGCTATCTAAGGTTATCTGGTGTTTTTCGTAGAAAACAATACTACTTAGTCATTAATACATACTTTTTAGTACAGTGGGCCTGAGATCTGCTCTGTACTGGAGAGTATTGTAATGCTGCTAACGCTGCACTGAATTGCGTGCTGCACACATAGAGCTTTATAAACTATTTTAACCTGTTAGTGACTGGAGTTTTGGTATTGTGTGCTGCATTTGTGGAAAGCTGATGGTGCTCTCCTTAGTGAACTGGAGTAAGAATTTTCTCTTATCACAGAACTGCAAATGGCTTAGTGTCCTACATAGGACACTAAGTTGTTTCTTGTTACTTCCTGCTGTTTCTTGTTACAGAATGAAAATACTGTTCAGTAAACTGCATCTGATTAGGTTAGATAATTCCACTGCATTAAAAATCTTAGAAATACAAGGGGAAAATATTTATAATTGGCAAGTAATTCTCACAGCCAAAAGTTTCTCACAGCCTGAATTCCAGTTGTATGTAAATATTTGTTGTTTACACAGATCCAGTCAAGCAGTCACAGCTTTCTAGTAGGTTTCTAGTCTCTGTGTTCTCTCAGGTTTTGAATTGACTTTTAAATGGCAGTAAAAAGAAAGTAAGTTGAAAAAAGTACTACAGAAAATTAATTCTTATGCAGCTCCCTGCACAGTTTCAGGCACATCTGTGCTGGTGGGAGTGGGGAAGGGAGAGGGCAGGCGGTGTTGGCGCAGACAGGGACTACTGCATCATCCTGTGGCAGGATCAGCTTGGCCTGGGCCAGGGTGTGCCCTTTTCTTGGCAGTTATGTAATGGACTGCAGGTGCCTGTTTTGGGATGTTTGTTGCTGGAAAAGAATTGATGTTCAACTTGCCTCCACAGGAAGAGCAGCACAGAATTAGCTTTGAATACTTCGGTCAGTAGAAATGCTCTCTTGAGTCTCTTGGAAGAAAGCCTTTGGTAGCCTCACGTGCTCATTCTTTACCAAATCCTTGTTCGAAAGAGCAGCATTGCTTTTACTTAGCTAATTATTGAGTTGTGCCTTTGGCACATTGACATATTTTTGAAACTGTATTGTAATTTGCTGTATCTAGGAAAAAGAATAAAATCCAATTTTGCCACCTTATTTTTTCTTCTTCTATAAGTAACTCTTCTTGCAGGCAAGTAGCCTTACAAAGCTCATAGGGTAAAAGTTAAAAAGGTGGGCTTTGAGTGACTTCTGGACAAAGCAAACTTTAAATTATTTAATCAGAGTACATGTAGTGTGGACTAGCCTGAGGCAAGAGATAGGATTTGCCCTTTCTGAGAGGCTGTGTGTTGTGTTGTGCGAAGACAAGCATTATTCTGCATTTCTTCCTTTGGAGCCCAGTCTTGTTTGCATTGAGTGTCATACACGACAGTTCAGTCCCCTGGGTTAAATCATTCTTGTTTAGGAATGATACACCGAACACATTTTAAAGCTAATGCCAAAAAATTAATTGCAAAGCTTGTCCTTTTTAGAGAACCTCTGATGTCATTGGGTAACTGTGTGAAACTAAACATGAGAATGTATTGCAAAAGTTAAACACATATTAAAAAGATATAGATCAGTTAATTTAATATATAATGTCAAAGTGATCATTAGGACTCCTAATGCAACTGGAAGGAACAGTTAAAACATGTGAACATTTGTTAGCTTTTTGTTCTGTAATGGTAATAATATTTCAAAAATTTTGTTGAACATAGTGCAGTAGACATATTGGAGAAGGCTAAGAAAGAAAATTACATGCTGAACTGTCTTGTGATTTGAGCATCTGAGTCACTTGGTGTACTTTTAGCATTGAATAGTTTCTGAGTGCTCTGCATTCATATTACTTTAGTGGTAAAAGGATGAGCCAAATGAACCTAGGAAAGAAGCAGCCTTTGTGCATAGACCATTTTCTGTAGGAGTAACTAAGTTTTTTGATTTCCTGCTTTATTTTTTGAATAAAGTGGTTTAAGTAATTCTGACTCTGTAGCCCACAGGGTTCAACCTACACTGAACTTTTCAGGCTGGTTTATTTTCAGGTCTCACAACATTAAAAGGATGAAAAAACTACAGTGTGATGGTGTGTTGGTTTTTTTTTTTGGTGGTGGTTTTCTTTTGTTTGTTTGTTTTTGTTTGTTTGTTTGTGGGTTTTTTGTTTGTTTGTGGTTTTTTGTTTGTTTTTTGGTTTTGTTTTTGTTTGTTTGTTTCTTGTTTTTGTTTTTTGTTTTGGTTTTTTAGGTGGTTTTTTTTTGACCAATATTTTAAAGGTTCTTTTGAAACAGAGAAATAATGTTCTGTAAAATGTATGTTGTCATACTTGGGCAGCTTGCACTAAAGCATGTGTTTTGTGCATGTGATTGGAAATTACTCTGTAGCATTCTTGAGTTGCCAGCCCATAGCTGAGCTGGTAACTTGAAAACAGTAATCCCTAATATCTCTTTTATTTTCTTTTATAATTTCTGATCTTTACCACTTGCTGTGTCTGCTAGCTTTATGTTTGGAGTCCATTAATTTTGCAGTGATTTTTATTCAATATAGATCCTTAGACAGTAATATTTTTCAAAATTAGGTTTTTAAAAGTGAATTCTTACATTTCTAGGGGAAAACGTATATTCAGGTGTGTTCAAAGCTTCATGATCCATTGTAAATCATAAGTTTCATGTGATCATTCATGTGATCAGTCTTAAAGACTACTTTGAGAGGAAATGTCATTCGTTCTGAAGTGATTCACATAAGGCACACAGGTCAAACTTCATCGTGTAATACCCTGCAATTTAATAAATGAAGAAAATTATTAAAAGTTTCAGTATATCAGTCTGTCTCTATGCTTTCCAAGTTACACTTTTCAGTGCAGGTTTAAGATGCCTAGTGTTGGGTGTCTAAGCTTCATTGAATTTGCAGGCTTGGCTTGTTATGGAAATACAGTCAATAGAGCCAAAGAACTATTCAGAGTATCTCATAGCCAGGGGATCGATTCCCTCTGTCACCTCCACATTAGGAGTTCTACATTGCTACTTGAGAGACAGTAATGTTTCTTCCTTGGCTCCCAGCCTCTGGTCCAGAAGAGCATGGGTCTTCTGGTGTTTACGTGTAGTTGTCTTGGATACAGAGACCTAAGCTTAGACCTCTGCATTGAGCCCCTGCTAGTGGGTCAGCTGAATTAGCTTAATGAGAGGCTTTAAGAATTAAGGAGCGTTCAGGAGACACAATCTCCATTGTAACGGGAGTCTAAATGTTTCAGTTTGTGCATCCTAATCTTTGATTTAATTCCGCTCTGCCTCCCCTGGTTTCTTGAAGATTATCCAGGAAACTTGTAGCAGAAGTTGGAAATCCTTGGTGACTCCAGTTCTCAGGCAATGCCTAAATTGCCAACTGTGGTTTCCCTTTACCAGGTGGCTGGCAAATGGACATTGCTGACTGAATATAGTACTTGTGGCAAGCCCTCAAAAGTTGCCTAGTCCCATCTGTTGTGATCAACAAGCTGAAGGCAACATTAGTTTGAGCTTCAAGTGTATGTCTCCTAAAGCTCTGAAACAGAGATGTTTTATTTGTAACATAGAATGATAATTGTTGTGCAAAACTATGTAACTAAGTTCAAGGGCAAATGCTCTGTTTCAGTGGTTTAAAATCAGTTGTGTGGATCACTCAGTTGAACGGATCACTCAGAAATCTCTTAATGGTAGACATGGGCTCTCTCAGGATATCCTTATACTACACAAGTATCTAATGTATTATATACTATATATTATATATAATATTTAGGTATGCATATAATTTATATAGAATACAATACAGAATATGAGATACATCCTCATTCTGTCTATTGAAGAGGGAAAAACAACTTAAAAATTTGTTGCTAAGTGGCTTATGTTTCTTCCAGGTGTTAGCTTTTTTGCCTTTCTGTCTACATTAGTCCTGTTTGTTAATGAGTTGTTTTTTGTTATGCATTATGATTTGATCTGTTAATTTATATGTGATGTTTTTTCCAGCTGAGGTGTAGTATTTTGACTGTCAAATGAAAACTTGTAATATTAAGTATTTGTATTTGAATATCTTTATGTTCATGTCAAGTGAGGCAGCTGCAGAGGCAGCAGTTCTGAAGCACTTCAGATAACGCTGGCAATTCTCCTGGCTTTATTGATGGTTAACCTTCAGGATTCTGAATTGGCTACTGGCACTGCAAACTGACAATTTCAGAAGATTAATGGACTAGAGGAGTAGTCACTCCTGTCAAGTGTGAAAGAGCACTCTGAATATAAGAGCAACTAATATAGTTGCACTGGAAGTGAACAAGGTTGTGTGTTTTTAAAGAACAAAAAACATAAACTGCCATATTTTAAATCTTCAGCTGGAGAAGAAAGTGTATGATAGAATCTGTTAATGCTTTTTTTTCCTGATTTTTGATAATTTTGTAACAAAATGATAAATTGTTCAGTATAATAAACGCCTGTGAGTGCACAGCAATGTCAGATCAAAACTGGCATTTTGCCAGTTTAAATTATGTGTAAAATCAGTATATATAAAAGAGAAGGGTCAGAGTAGGGATTGTACTCAGGGGGAGGAAGATAAAAATACAGAAAGCAAGTATAATGCTTTTTCACACAAATGTGGTGCACTTGAGTGCTTTCATGAAACTGATTTAGTGAGGAGTTTTTTGTGTGTTCTTTTCCAAATAATAGTTTAGCAGTACAGTAATGGTCCAGAATGTGCTTTTGCACAGCAAGCCAGAATAACAATGAAGTAAAACTATTTTAGACAGGAGGACCTCTTATCTAAACTGATGGATAAAGGGTTAGTGTTCTAGTTGGAAAGGCGGACAATCATGGATAGAAAAAAATTGCTCTGTTTATTTCATGTAATAGATATGGAAGTGGCTATAGAGAATGTATTGCTCTCATCCAGTCTTAATAAAAGGTTGGCAAACAATGTAATGTAAATACCAATACAAACCATTGTTCCTGAATGCTTTTCTTTTTAGAATAGAGAAATCAATAACTTGTGTGGTAAGGACTGCAAATGTTACAACAATTTTAGTGTCTCTGGAGATAGCAATTTGCTCTAATGTACAATGAAAACTCCAGTGGTCATTCAAAAGCACTAGCAGTGAAAATTCTTGGTTTTAGTAACTTTTGGTAACAATGCTATCACATTCAGAAATTCATACAAAAATATCCTTAATGTTAGATCAATCCTTAGTAGAAATTAGCACATGCTTTGTTGTTATATTAAGTATCCTTATGGGAATATGTTTTTTTTTTTTTTTTTGGTTAATAAAGTCAAAAAGGTGATGACTTCTGTTCCTAATTGTTAGGTACAGATTCCTTTGAAGATCAGCATGTTTATCCTTTTAAAAGCTTTTTTAAAAATTCAGGTTTGAAACTTTAAAAAGAATGATTCCTATGTCAGAGACAACAATTGCTTTTTCTCACTTTAGATTTGAATTTTGTGTCATCTTTCCCTTAGGAAAAGTTGTTAACTATGTTATTATTTTTCAGTAAAAAAAGGGTAATTCTCATGTTTATCAGAGTAAAGACAAATTTGTAGAGATTACTGCAGAGCACCTGATGTACCGTCAGATCACATCCCAGCGGGCCCCTCTGGTCCCTTACTTGCCTGTCTGTATGCAGTGCAATAGAGGTCCAAGATGTCTTGGCCTTGGAGTGTTAAATGTTGAGCATATGCCATGCCATGCCATGCCATGCCATTAGTCTTTGTATTGCCAAGACAAGTCCTGTTCTTGGGCTGCTGGGTACATTATGATGATCCTGGAGTTAACTCTAATGGTATCTTTAGGTAATGTAGATTGCCTGCTGCAGCTGGGTTTAAGGGCTTAATGATGTCCCAGAAGACAGATTTGAACAACCGGTGCTTTCTAAATGCATTTACCACTCATGGTGTGGATGGCTTGCCTTTACATCATGCTGAATTCATGTAGAATTGAATATCCCAGTTGTCCTAATAACTTCCTATGCTATTTATGAGTTATAGAGCTTTAAATATATGTACACAGATTACAATATGGAGAAATTCAGCTTGTAAATGTTACCTGGATGTTGGTAAATGTTGGTTTTGCTTGAGGATATGTTAAATCTTTCCTTCCCGATTGCCTGAGCAGATATTGCTTACCTTTGTTACCCCGTAAGTGCTTTACATCCTCAACAAAGTAAATATTTCCAAAAAGCAGGAAGATGCTCACAGCACATATAAGACAGGAAGGCTTAAATTCTTCCCTGTTTCAACTGAAGACTGAGAAATCTGTTAAAAGGGGAGTTTTGGATCTGAAAAACTCCTGAAGCTGGGTTTGGAAGTCTCTAAGCATTTCCACATTGTGGTCTCTCGTGTGCATCAAACCCCTGTCTCTGTCTGTAAAGCAGCTCTGAATGTTGTCAGATTGTACATTCAGAGAGGAACTTTGAAGCCAGGAGATGGATATTATGCACAGACTTCTTTTCAGTCTGTGTGAAACCGCACTGTCCTGACTTTTTCTTTGGTACATGAATTTTCTATTTGCCTTAACTTTCATTTCTGTGAAGGGCGATTTCCACATAATCAGCGAATACTTCGTAATTTTCCAAGAAGCAGAAAGATGATGGGGCAAGTATTTAAGCCCAGAGGGTCCTGTTGAATTCTGCTGTGGGATTATTTGTCAGAGTCCAAGGCATCTCTCTGATCACACTGGAGGGTCTGGGACCCTGGCAGAGGAGTCTGGGACCCGAGCAGGAGGTTTGGAACCTGTACAGAGGGGGTTGGAGTCTGTACAGGGGGGTTAGAAACCTTGGCACAGAGCCCAAGAAGAATCACAAGCCAAGAGAATTCGAAATAAGTAGTAGTTAGCTTATTACAGAGTGTGAATGTAGAATCTAGGATTTTCAGTATATGGGTTTGAAGAGGCAAGGTGGAAGAATTGGGGAGCGGCCCTGTCCTCCTTGTTCTTATTCTCGTCCCCCATTTTCTGCTGAGTTGGATCACTAAGATTAATTTAGAGTAGAAATGACATGTTAACACAGGTAGTAAGTATTGGTAAGATTCTGTAAATAAAAAGCACATTGTGGTTGGGTCCGGGAGACTGTACATGAAGTCCGGGACCCTCTGATCTGCCCCAGTCTGCTGCGTGTCCTGCTCTTCTGGGGATGCATTGCAGAGCTGAGAAAGAACTGAGAGATAATGAAAGAATAAACAGCCTTGGAGGCATGGACTGGCAGACTCAGTTTGTCTTCTTTAGCTCTGGCACGAGACCTTTCAGGCAAGAAAAGCTCTAAAACCCTATATACCTCAGAAAACAGCAACCCTGAAGAGAATCTCAAAAAAAAGCAAATGCCAAAAATTATTGACTGTTTGATTAAAACCAGATCAAAGTACTGGAAGACATTGACTTGAATATGTGCTATCACTGACAGTCAATTTCTCTTCTTCGTCAATATTCCACCTTCCCAGACTGGATGCTGCAGTTGCTTCAGGAGAAATATCAACCAAAACTCAGTAATAGCAAGTGCATGTTTGAGACATTTTGTATCAGTTCATTTCACAGTTATTAAAGCAGCAGAATTGGAAATCTAATTAGCTGAAGATTTCTATTATGTTTAAGCTTTGTTATGTTTCAGGAATTACATGTATTTCTTTTCAAAATAAAGAGAGAAATGACTTGCTTGTTAGACTACGATGAGTTGCAGCACTAAAGGAGGCCGGTAATGTTACGTCTAAAATTGGTGATTGCTTTAAAAACATGGTGCCTTATATTTATGTGAAAGTAAATTATCATATTTGTACCCATAAATACACACAATGTATTGCTGTCTCTCTCTTTGATTAGTGTTTTATAAGATCCTTTTCTCATGTTGCAGTCCTGCAAGCTGCTATAGTAATTGAGGTAAATTTGTAAACTCAAAAGTTATGAATATGGCTTTTATTTGCCACTTAAATTGATGCAATCCAAGCACACTTTTACATTCGTGTGTACAGATTAGAGCTGTTTATAGTTATCATGTTTTCTGTTGGCTATTTGTGATCAGCTGAGGTACTTTTTATAATGTTAATGTATTGTCTTTTTTACATATACAATAGTGTACTTTATTTTTCTTTTGTAGGATGTGTGTGGTATAATAAGTTTCTAACTGTAAACACTTCTAACTGGTATTCTGAATAAAAATCATAGCATAATGCAGATGATCATACAAGTTTCTGTATTCATGCAGAAGTGGAGAAGGATCCTTATATTCAGCAGTTTTGTTTTACTTTGTTAAAAAAAATAGTATACTATTTTATATAAAGCCAGCATGGAAACAACTGAGAGCCATTATGTTAGAAAATTTTTGTGCAAAGTGCATGGTGTTTGTGAATACCACTAATATGAGCAGGCTTAATATTTCTTTGAATCAGAATGAGTTTATAACTCCTGGCAAGACAGAAATCAATTGCCAGTAGATGTAATTAGTTTTAGTTTAAAGATAATTGAAGCTGGACTGTGACAAATCCTTCATATTAATTAATTGGAACAATGTGTTGTGACAAGAACCCCTCTGATTACCTGACAGTTTATAACTGAAGAAGAGCAGAGTTTGACTTAAATCTCAAGAACTTCAAAACATTAAGTTAATATAATTAAAATAAATGAGAGCTGCATTTGGCACGCCTTATTTTAGTTATGCAAAATATATATGTTCATGTTGCTTTGTGCTCATTTGAGCATGTTGTAATGTTAATCAGGCACTGTGGATATTATTGAGTTTATTTTTAAAGTGGAAAACTTCAGAAAAACTTAAATAAATCTCCAGGATTTTAAGCCAGTGTTTAGTCTTCCTATATTACTTTGGAAACAAAAATTAAAACAACCAAACAAAAAACCCCTCAGCTTTGCATTTCTTATTTAGCTATTTTGAGAAATATGTATATCAAGTCTTAATTAAAATATTTAATTGTGAATTTATACAGTCATCTTAAACTGATTTTTTGTGAAATCTTGTCGGAATAGTGTTCTGATGGAGAGGGAATATTAATACTTGGTTAAACTTCATGTACTATATTTATGTTGTCACAGCTTTTTACTTCTCTAATCCGTTTTATGTGGTGACAGTGTGTGTCTTTAAATAGTAGTATCAGAGGAAAAATCAAAATGTTTAGTGTGGAAAGTGCACGGAAATACAAAGCTGAAATAAAAGGGGAAGTGTGCTTTCAAATTTACAGAACAGTATTTTCCAGCAATTTGCATCCAGTCATTTGGGAAAGCCTGTTGCATTTATTTTTATTTATTTAATTCTTTCCTGAGGCTTACAGTGTATTAATGAAATTAAAAAATGGAAAGGCACAATGTACAGTATATCTTTTGCGTTTTGTACGCAAAGCTTTCAGAAGTCATAGTGATGAAACGCAAAGCTTCAGTGTTACGTTTCCAGTTTGGTGTGACTTCCATTAGAGAGCATGACCTGAGCGATGTCTGCAAGGAAGTGTTTGCCGGCATTGGAGAGGGAGCTGCTGTTCCCTTTGGGCCTGTGTGATGTCCTGGCTGGGCTGGCAGGCCTGGTTGTCACCCGGCTGCGCCGTGCCCGCAGCCCCCTGCCCGCAGCCCTGGCCCTGCCGAAGGAGTGTGCCAGGGAGAGGACGATGCTGCTGCTCTGCGAGTTGTGCCTGTGGGGAAAGGGGAGGAACTGGTGCTCTGCACTGTATGCACTGTATGCACTGCATGCTGGGAAGAACAGAGAGTATTGTGAGAGAGTCACCTTCGGGGCATTGCCCTGGGATTGTTTGTATAGGACATTTAGGAGCCAAAATCCATTCATTTTTATACTCGTAGTTTGAAACTGTATAGAGACTATGTAGCAGTGTTTATGCTTACTAGTGATTTTTTTTGAATTCATAAGACTGGAAAGCAATACAATGAGAATCGTGATTTCTAAAAGTTCTGAATATAACCTTTCCTGTGGAATTCTAGAAAGGAATTCCAGCAGCTACAAAAATTTCACTTCTGCATTAGCTCTACTGGCAGAAACCACTGCAAACACATTTCTTGCTCTGAGGCTATACCTTTTTATTCATCTACAATATTTTTTATTTCTTTGCAGATATTGATGCATAATATAGCACCTAAACTACTTTTTTTTTTTCTTCCAGGCTGCTGAATCAGGAATAATAAAAGTGAAAACAATAGCTGCACGGAACACAGATATTTTGGCAGGTAATTATTTGCTCTGCAATAGGAAAAATAAAGCTGAGGTACAGATCAAAATATTACAAAGATGTCTTGGATATGTCTAATAATACTGCATGTCTTTTAGTGTGTGCTATATTGTTGATGCTCTACTTTTGGACACCTAGCAAAAAATCCTGTAGCACAGAACTTTTTTGACACCACTTGTTTCTTGTTACTGCTATTAGGATGCTGAGGAAAGGCTCCATTTTCAGCTGATGCTCTACAAAAGTAATCATCTACTCAGAAAAATAACATGAAGTACTTAGACCCTACATTCTCAGTGTTTCAGTTGCTGTGTTTGAGTGTTCTGTGTGGAGTTCTGCAGTATGATCCACATTTATGTATTAGTCCAGCCTTTGGGGACTTGTAACTGGCAGGCAAAAATCTATCTTTATCTGAGACAAGGTCATTCAATTCAAGATGTTCCAATGCCTTGAGGGACGGGACATATCTTGTGAGCTGCAGCTTTGTAAGTGCTGAAAACAGTATCTCTTGACTTTCTTCAGCTTTATAAAGCTGGCTTTTTTGGCTTCTTGCCAGTTGCTGCTGAAGCCCTTGGCTGGATATGAGTGTCCCTGCATTAATACTTGAGTGTCTACCCCAGATGTAGTCAAAATCCTTGAAATGCTAGATTGTTTGGAAGGTCCAGTGAAATAGCTACAAAACCATATCTTGTTTTGAGGTATGTAAATCAGATATTGTTAAGGAGGCATTTTCTAGGATTATTTGAATTAATAGACCCACTCCTCAGTATTTCACTTTATTGCCTCATTTTTATTTTATTTTCTTTGTTTTTACTGCTGTCATGAATGCTGACATAAGTGGGAAAAGTATGCCAGGTAATGTCAGCTATATCAAAATACACAAATGGAAAAGGGAAAGCAGTAGTTAGCCATTTGGTAAGCTGTCAACATGTTACTGCATAAAGAAGTTTGTATTTTAGAAAACTAGTTTCTAATCCTGCAAAATTCTCTGGTTTTAGTTTTCAAAGGGAAGAGATAGGAAAGATAATTAGTAATGGAGGGGCAATCTTTGCTTTCATCTTTTTGAGGGAACAGTTTCTAGTAGTTGGTAAAATTTTAAAAATAATTTTCTCTTGGAAAGCTTAAACTAGAATGTACTTAGTATTTAGTTAATTCAAAAAACCTGCACAGATTTGTTGTTAAGAGGTTTGAAAACCAGCAGGTCCTAAAAGTTATGTTGATTTGTTTATCTTTGCTAATAGGATAATAACTTTTTCCTCCTCCATTCCACAGTTTTGTACGGGGAAAATGTACTTTGCCTGCACATTATCCTTACATTCCACAGTTAAAGCATAATGTCATTAAACAGACTCAGTTCATTATGAACTCCTGTATTTTTTGCGGTATCAATTATAAGCTAATCTTATACATGTTAGTGTCAAAAGATTGTCTAATATTTAAAATCTTTTGAAGAAAGATAATATATATACTTTAGTAATAAAAAACTGCAAAATGCTACAATGTAACTGTGAAATCTAGTGGATACTTTTTGACTGCTAGATGATTTAGGAACATTATGAGACATTCTAGTAATACAAGCAAATATTTTGATCTGGATATGAGTTTTTAAATATTTTGATGTAAACTGTCATTTTGCTAACGTAGATAAGAACAACTGTATCAGATTGTTTTGAATAAGCTGATATGATGCTTTCTTGAAGCATTTCATTGTGTAGGATTATAATTTTTATGTAAATAGTTGCAGCTTAAAATCTGTAATAAAATTCTGAAAATCTTTGTTGTTTTTGGTGGGATATGTTTAACCTGCCAGAACATTGAGGTCATTGATCTAACTTCTTTCTTTCTCTTGGAAAAGTTAAGTTGAGCTGTTTCAAAGTCTTGGCAGGGTGTATGTGCTTTGTTATTTATTTATAAGAATTTGAGAAATTCCAGAGGAGGAGAAAGCCTTAAATCACAGGAGATAAATTTGAGAAATTATTTCCGTGTGGTTTTGATATGTGCAAAAACTTATGGTTTAGGAGTTCTTGTGAAAAATCAGAATTATAATTTTGCTGCTGAAATGAATGGGTAAGGTATACTTTCCAAAAACTTCATTTGTTATTGTTCAGTAAGATAGATTTTCTTTTTAATATATTCTGCCATAAATTGGTAGCAAAATGAAGGCAGACCTGGCAATAACAAATGTATTATGCATTTTAAGACTGAAGCTAATGCAGTCACAGAATCATGTGATCACAGAATATTCTGAGTTGGAAGGGATCATCAGAGTTTAGCTCCAGAGACCCCCTGAACAGGAAAGCCCCAAGAATCACCCCATGTGCCTGGTTGCTGTAAAACCAGATGAGTACCAAAGCAGATCTACAAAACATTTTTCAGCTTCATAAATTAATAATATTTGTATACATTCTGTTGTGAGATTGTTGCTTTTAGTGGATAATAGAAGAAAGTATGGTAAAAGGCTAAATTAATTCTTTGTCTTGTTATTTATTGGCTCATGCTGGCTTTCCCATTCAGAACTATATCTTGAGTCTCATGTTAAGGATAAATATTTTGTAGTATCTTTTTGCTTGCTTTTTTCTGCTTGATGGTTAGAATTTAGTGGCAGTTCAAAAATGTCAACTGCATATAGAGCCTGCACTGGCTCTGAAGAGGTTGATGAAACTGTACTGTGTGTTGATATCTCCTTGTAAGAGCTATTATCTTATAGAAAGTTGGCATCCGTAATTTATAATAGTCTATCCTTTTCATAGGTATTTTCATAGTGAAAATATCACTAAAGTATATTTTTGTAGTTTTAACTAGTTTAATTTTTTTTCCAAACTAATTTTAGTAATGCTTAGTAGTATAGCTCATGTTTGCATTTTTATGTGAGAATGTATTTTTTGTTTGTGGTAACTATTGTCCTCTGAAAAGCATGTGAAACTTTTCATGAATATATTTCTTTTACTATACATAGACTAAAACACAGTGTATGACATTCAGTCATTAAGAGCACACATTGAACTTTCAACCGTGAGGAAATTTTTAGTATCTGAAATAGTGATGAGTGGCTAAAATCTTAGAAGTTTCCGTGAATCAACGAACATACCTGCAAATGGAAAACCACTCATCATCAGTCAGAGCCATGTTTTCCTTTTATATTTTGAGTATTTTAATATTTTTAAATTTTATTGTCTCAGATTTCTTGAATTACTTTTATGGGAAAAACTGTTTTAAATGCCAGTGTAGAATGTTGTATTCATTATGAAGCTTCCCCTTAACAAAAACCAAAAACGGGGTGAGAGAAGTTTATGGAAACTGGTTTTCTCTTGGCAAAAGTCTATTTTAAGAAGCTTTGTCACTTTGTCACTAAAACACCATTTGACAAATTGACAGCCAGGTGAACGTACACAGGATACAAACAGTCCAGTCTCTCTCTTCCTGTTTTGTCAGTCCCGTCTCTTTCTCCTCCCGTTTTGCCAGTGGCAGTTTGCTCTTCCCCTTCGTGCCCTTTGCATTGGGATGTCGCTCTGTGCCGCGCTGAGTTGCTTCCTGCATTGGGTGCTGAGGTGAAGCAGAGCAGGAGGACAGTGCTACCAGCCTGAGGCTGCTTCCTGTGGCAAGGCCAGGGGTTGGCAGAAACTTACACCTTCTTGCTAGTCACATGGGCTCTTAAGTGGATATTTGGGATTTGCAAGGTCACTTGAGTGTGTAAGGGAGAAGGTGCTTGGAATTTGAGCCTTGGCCAGGGTAATTGTGGAAGTGAGCTCTATTGGTGTCTGTCTTCACTTGGCTTTTCCCTGTGGTCCACATATAAATCCCAAATTTCCATGACTAGCAGTCGCTTTTTGTTAATAGGCACGATTAACAAGTTTTGCTCTGTATTTTTCAAAGTATTAAACATTGACTTCTTCTATATTTCTCTTTGAAAGCATTGAAAGAGAACAGCTCAGAGGTCGTTCAGCCTTTTCTGATGGGTTGTGGAACAAAAGAACCAAAAATCACTCAGCTGTGTCTAGCAGCCATACAGAGGCTCATGTCTCATGAAGTTGTTTCAGAGGTAAGATTGATCTTTATATCAAAACAGAAATATTTCATAGTGAGAAATACAGACCTCAAATGGAAGGTGAATAAGTTGTTTTAGGAGGCTCTTTATATGATAATGAACATAGTCCACAAAATATTTTACTCATCTCTTGTCTTTCTGTAATTTAAAGGAAAATCTTTTACACCATAAAAAAAAAACGTGAGGCAGTATTAGTAACCTCTAGAAGGAAATTCATGAAAATTGAAACCAGCTCATTTAGTTCACATTCTTGCACTGCAGGAACTGAACATATAATGAACCTTGTGCATCCACAATATATACTCAATGCAATAACATTATTGTGCTTTTGTCACATTTTATTTTTTAAGAATAAGGTAAAATGGATGCACATATTCTGCAGTAGCAAATGTCATGGTATATTGTACATGATATGGTACTGCATAGATAGTGTGTTGGGAAGCTGAGGAAAATAATGCTGTTATTACCTTCAGCTGTGCTTGCATAATGTAAGATTACACTGTTTTCTGTCTGATATCAGTGAACTCTGAGGGTAAATATATTTTTACTATGTCTTCCATATTTCCAAGTAGAAAATTAAATACAGGCTTTAAATTGTATTGCATATTTAGACATTTCTGTTGTCAGTTCTTTAAAAATACTTCAGGAAGCTTGTGACAATGAAATTTGCTTTCTATTCTCAATGTTGTCCTATGGTATAGACAAACAGGCACATTCAGTTATGACAGTGATATTCTTTCATATGTACATGATATACCAGTACATAAATATTGTAATAGGTGACAAAAATTTATTTCTTTGTAGGCTGCAGCAGGAAACATTATTAATATGCTTTGGCAATTGATGGAGAATAGTCTTGAAGAACTCAAATTGCTCCAGACAGTTCTTGTACTTTTAACAACCAATACAGTTGTGCATGATGAAGCACTGTCCAAGGTAAGAACTTGTTGGTGTCAACTACAGAATTTAAAAAATCCAAGAGGAAAAATGGGGAAATTTTACATATGAAGTATATGAAAACAATGAATGAGGAGGGGGCTTTCTTCATTCTGTTGTGTCCTTATTGTCTTTATGACTAGACTCTGAAAATGAGATTTCTTTTAGCTTCCTTTTCCATATGTTTTGTAATTCCTACACAGTAATACATTTCAGACTTAATAGGAACTTGAAATAAAAACACTAAGCCAATGCCTATCCTTCTCATCTGCTAAATTCGTTAGATGTTTTTGAACTGGAATCAGAGCACATAGCACAGTGTAAACTCTCACTGACAGAGAAAATGTCAAAAAAGCTGCCTTCCACCCTGCCTTAAATATCTTTTGAAAACAGTACAGTTACTGCCCTTTCAGTAATAACTTCGGGTCTTAGTTTTAACATGAAACATTTTGGATATTATGTTTCAACTAAAACAAAAAAGGATGCAGGCCACATTTAATTTATAAGATACTTCTCTTTCATGAAGCAACATTGTTTACCCATCTGTAAATTGTGAAACTCTGCTTATTAAGTGTCTCTTCTAGATTACATTGCAAAAAATCAACTTCAGCTAGACACATATTGCATTTTTGTGTTTCAGTCGAGTCTGTTATAAGATTTTAAACTAATATGGTAGTATCATCTGAGCAGAGATCACAAATCACAGACATGAAAAAGAGGCAAAAGAAAATTCTAAATCTTGTACAGCTCACAGCATGTAGCACTATGGCTGGGTGTGGCTGAGGTTCATGAAAGTGCAGGAACAGTATATAGACAGAAGAACAAGAAACACAGGTTTCACTATACATACAGATGTTAATTTTCAAAGTTCATTATAAAACAGGTAAGTATTAAACTATGAGCTAGAGCGAATAACAAAATCCAATGGGAAAAAGTATTCAGGTCATTGCCAGCACAATGACACTTTGAAATGCACATCTTAGGAATAATAGCAGTCAAGGCAACATGATTGTGAAAGTATTGTGATTAGGAGAGGAATGACATTTTAGCTTTGGAGCTGACTGACCTTTCTGTGATTAACCTTACAATCCTAATGTCCTTTTGACATTAATATTCATACAAGTTGTTCTGTGTGATGATTACTGTGTATTCTCTGTATGATGACTGCAATTTTAGTGGCACGCTGTAATGTGTTCAGTTAATACTGCTTTTTGATTGCCTTTGGGGAGAATTACTAAAGAGTTTTTTGGCTAGGGTAATCCATAAAACATATTCTGGTTTTTCAAATTTAATTTTTTTCCTTTTTTTTTTTTTTGTTCAATCTTTTGACAAACTATAGCAGAAAGCATTCTTCACATTCCTCAATCCATCAACCTTCTTGACTCTTAGCTAAAAGATGAAATGTATTGTTGTAAGGTGATATTTTTTCTGTGTTTCTTTTCCTTTCAGGCAATTGTACTTTGCTTTAGGTTGCACTTCACGAAAGATAACATCACCAATAACACTGCAGCAGCTACGGTGCGGCAGGTAGTTACTGTCGTGTTTGAGAGAGTGGTTGCTGAAGATGAACGATACAAAGGTGGGCATGCTGCTTACTCAGCTTGCTTTTATTTACCTGCTTTTTGGACACATATCAAATGTTTCTCTTTCAGATAAAGAAGTAGTAAAATGTTTATAGGTATTATAAAAAAGTCACAGACATCATTAATTTTAACTGTCTTTTATACACTTATTTGTATTTAAAGGAGATGAAGTCCTTCGCCATTGTGTCAGTCCAATTCAGTGCAGCAATATATAAAACCTAGATTTTTTTTTTCAATCTGTGAGAACTGGTCTTCAGGTTAGTACTGTAAAGGGATTTGAGGTGAGGGTGTCGTTTATGGTGCAGGTATCATAGATTACTGAGTGGGAAATACATGGCAGTAGTAGTTCTGAAAAGAACATAGGAAAGAAGGAAAGCTTGATATTGATGATCTTTGGTAGTCAATCTAATGTTTGTTTCTGTAGACTTGATAAGTTGCAGAAGAATTATCTGAACATTCTCATAGAATATTCCTGTAAGAACAATTAATGTGTACTTGATTTTTAACAGATCCTTTGTTCACAAAACCTTGTTTTGTTTTTTTTGCACAGATGCCGTTGACCAGCCAGCTGCAATTCAAGGGAATAGTAATAGAAGATCTGTCAGTACACTGAAGCCATGTGCTAAGGATGCATATATGCTTTTTCAGGTAGTTGGGGAGCATTTATTTATGTATTTGCAGTTAAGATTGGGTGCTTTTACATCTCTTCAAGTAATTTCAAGAATTTGCTGTTGGCATATCGACAGTGTCCTTAACCAGAGCTTTGGGCTTTCTAATGCTATTTATTCTAATTGGTGATGATGTGCTGCATCACGGGGGAATGATGGGATAATGAAGACAATGTGGCCTTGGAAAAAGTTTGACTATAAATCTTAAATAGTAGCTAAGCATACATGTCTGCATTGAATTCAAGATTCTTGTTTCTATGAGCCTGTGGTGGGATTACCCTGGGTGGACTGTCAAGTGCCCATCAAGCTGCTCTACCACTCCCTGTCCCAGCTGGATGGAGAGAGAAAATAAGATGGAACACAATCCATAAGTTGAGATAAGGCAGGTTACTAAAGCAAAAGCAAAAGTTTGCATGAGCAATGGTCAGCCACTTCCTGGGAAGCAGAGCTTTAGAATGCATGGCAGTTGCTCCCAAAGGCAAACGTTCCAAATAATGGATGCCTCCCTTCCTCTTCCATTTTTTAGCTTCTATAACTGAGGTATGGAATGTCTTTTTGGTTAATTTAGGGTGACATTTTTTGTGTCCCCTCACAGGATCTTGCCCAGCGCCTTGGTGGTGATGGGGGGAAACCTTGAGAGACAGCACTGAGGCTGTGCCAGTACTATTTGGATGTAGCCAAAACACTGGTGTGTTACCAGCAGCTTTCTAGCTACCAATGCAAAGCTCAGCACTGTAAGGACTGCTGTAGGGAAAATTAATTCAATCTCAGCCAGACCCAGTACAGAGCAAAACACTGCAACTGTAGTTCAGTCCTGTTTCTTGTGGTTGGACATTAAAGGCAATATGTAATGAAAAGGAGTAATTACTTTCATCACACCGATAGAAATCTTCTTGACTTTGCAAATTCACTGGTCTTGAGATATTTTTTGAGGGTAGGAGTGAACACACATGGTCCAAGGATACCAGCAAAGTTTAAAATTTCTTTTAAACATTTTCTATGCTTTAAAAATTATGTTTAAAAATTATTTAAAGAAAAATTACATTGAAATTAGAAAATCACTCACAAAAGAGGATAGGGTGTAGATTTCATTGTGAATTTGGGAACATCCCTTAGTACAGGACTGTACAGAGAATGTCAGTGTTACTATGTTTCTTTCTAAGGATCTTTGTCAGTTAGTTAATGCTGATGCTCCCTACTGGCTCGTGGGCATGACAGAAATGACACGGACATTTGGCCTTGAACTTCTGGAGTCGGTCCTCAATGACTTTCCACAAGTGTTTTTACAAGTGAGTAGTTCTTGGATGGAAAACAGGAGTACTTTTACTCACATGGGTAGTAAAATCTACACTTCATTAAATCCTCTTTAAGTTAACATGAATATTGTTTTCCTAAAGGACTTGTAGCTTTTAGGTATTGGGGGGAGGGTTTTAACAAAAAAGTTCTGTGTGCTTTTTGAATGTTTTTCTATTCCCAAACACTTTATTTATGTTTGTTTTATTTATGTTTATACATTTTGTAGAGCTGTTTGTTTCACTTTTGGTTTTGCTTCTCCTCCAGAGATGCATTTTTTTAGCTTGCCTTATTTTTGGCAGCTCTGTCACTAAATTTGTGGAATTATTATTTCTACCAAAACATTAACCTCACCCCACTTGTAAAGTAAGAACCATGACTGTGAATTGCATGTATCTACTGCATATACATGCCCCATGATCCTGCAGTAATGTGTTTTAGCTGACAGTAAGTAAACGAAAGAAATTTATAAATATATAAGTGATATATTAGCAGCCTATATCTACTTGCAAAATCCAAGAAAAAGAGTGCATGGCATGAACCTAACCATTGTGATTTCATGCTTTTTGGTAGCTTTACAATGGTGTTTGCAGTTCTGCCTTTTCATTTCCTGATTGTAATTTATACCAAGATTTACATGATTTCAGACTGCTTGATCATAACTACAAATGTAAATAAGATGTATAATCAGAACTACTGGTGGCAATTAAGGAATATCTGCATATAACTTTTTTTGTTTTCTTTTTCAGCATCAGGAATTCAGTTTTCTTCTAAAAGAAAGGGTATGCCCTCTTGTTATAAAGCTCTTCTCACCAAATATCAAGTTCAGGCAAGGTTCCACCACCTCATCTTCCCCAGCACCAGTGGAAAAACCATACTTTCCCATCTGTATGCGTTTGCTGCGAGTAGTTTCTGTTTTGATTAAACAATTTTACAGTTTGCTGGTAAGAATATGCTCAAATTTTCTTTATGCATTTTGTTTCTCTATTTTTATGCCAGTGCTGTGATCAGTAGTATTGATTAGTTCTTTGGAACTGTTGTTGTCTACTGAGGGAAGAGAAGGCTAAATACTATTTTCCTCTTATTTGTGTTTACATGTATTTTAAATCACAATTTTGTTAAACGTGGACTTGTATGAATTTCATAGCAAATTATCTGTTGTCTTTTCTCTATTTAACTGCCTTTCAGGTTTTGGGAACCTTTTGAACTTCTGTTGTTTGCCTCACTTTAGATAATGATGATTACTGTGCCTTGTTAATACTTTCTAAGAGGCTTTTGATTGAGTGGCTAAAGATGTTGACAGAATGTGGGTAAAAAACACGTTCAGCTGTTCTTATGTCCCGAGCTTTGGGTATTTCCTAAAAAAGATACTTTTCACTTGTCTACTGTAGCAAATATATGACCTTTATTGCAATGTCTGTGAGGAATTTAACTCCTTCAGTAAAATTGCATATGTGATTTTAGCTTGTCAAAAATGTTACAGTTTTATATAATTCTGAGTAAATATTCATTAATGGGATTTTTTTTTAGATTCTTTACAAAACTTACTGTGATAGGATTCCTGAGATGAAAGGTTTTTGAGAAAATATTTTGTAGGAGGCCTTTTCTTTTTATTAATTTTTATAAATTATATATTCTAGGTAACAGAATGTGAAATCTTTCTGTCACTGCTGGTTAAGTTTCTGGATGCAGACAAACCACAGTGGCTACGAGCTGTTGCAGTAGAATCTATTCACAGGCTTTGTGTCCAGCCTCAGCTATTAAGGTATTAAATATATTGGCATTTGCTTTTAGATAAAGTTTAAGATACATTTTTATTATTTTTCTCTAATGAAAAATGCTTCCTAAAACATTATAAATGTATAGAAATTTAAATGCAATAAGCTCTTCATGACAATTTTGTGTAATGCATTAGGCAGTGCTTATTATCCAGGAAGGGCTGAATTATGGTTATTTGAATATGTCTGTGTCTTAGCAGTGTCAAAGGAACATTTACCTAAAATGAAATATTATGGCTTACCTAAATATTTGCTGTTAAAGTGTGCTTTTAGTCTACAGTTTGAAGTGTGTGTGGGGGGGGATGTTGCTGTTAAAATATTCTTTCAGTCCTCAATTTGTCAAATTCTTTGTTTTTTATAAAATACCTTCCAGGTCTTTTTGTCAGTCATATGATATGAAGCAACATTCCACTAAAGTTTTCCGTGATATTGTGAATGCACTGGGCTCCTTTATCCAGTCTCTGTTTCTTGTACCAAGCACAGGGAACACATCAGCAACACCAAACCAAACTGGTAAAGCCTTGTCCTTACTATAATTTTATTTTTCCCTCATTTTCTTGTAATAGTGAATTCTGCTTTTATTCAGCTCTAGTACAGCTCTTTACTTCTGTGTTTATTTTGGTGAAATGCTATCTTGAGACGAACTAGTGTTCTCAGCTCTGGTAAAACAGGGGATTTTATCTACCTGTGTTGTGGGGAAGGCATAGAGCCCGGTCAGCAGAGCAGTGCTCCTGCCTTGATTCCTGTTTCTGCACAGACCAAGCTCCTTGATTCACAACTTTTCGGAGGGAAATTCTGATGGCATCATTTCTAATTTCTGACTATAAAAAATGTGTCTGATTTCTGTCTCCTTGTGCGGGGATGTCATTTATGGCAGAGTGCAATGTAAGGAGGAAGACAATGCATGTTTGTGGGGGGCAGTCACTATTCTTCTGGATGCTCAAGGCCCAAACTGGAATAAAGGAGCCAAGAGGCAGAATGAAAGATGTGTATTTTACAAATGATCTGTCTTTTTTGTAAGCTGAAATCAGACACATGTTGAAACAAACTTGATTGTCTTTTCATGCAGCCAGGGTTTTGGCATTTCACTAAGTATGTTTGTATTTTAATAAGAAGAAATGATCATCCTGTTAATGCCTTTCCCAGTGTATATGTCCCAAGTTAAGGCTCTCTTGTTTCTTCTTGTAGTTCTGGAAGCAGAGTCCTCAGCAACAAACAATAAAAATAACTTGTACGGTTGTCTTCTGATATGCCTTCTTAAAAGAGATAAAAGCCAGATAATAAGTGTAATTCTTGTCTATCGTATCTACTATTAAATTAAGAAACATTTAAAGGTTTGGGTTCAGACTCACACCTTTCAGTGTTTACTCATGAAATTAGAATCTCATGCTGGAGTTTGCAGAGATACCATGAGGAAATTTGAGTCAGTGTCTGTTGTTCAGTCACTGTTTATACAGCAGCTGATAGAACATTTCTATTAGTATTATTTCTAGGTTAGCTTAATTATCTTGAAGTAAATCAGAAACACACTTTTAACCATGTAACATGCACATATGAGAAGCCATTCTATAATACTCATTCTGAAAACCTAAATTTTGCTTCAACTGAAACAGCACTGCAGTAGGGTCATACCTCTAGTGCTGTTACTGTTTCTCTGGGTTATTGTTTCAGTTTGTTTTCTCTTTCCCTTTTCACTTCTTCTTTCTGTCTGAGTGTTTCTCTTGTCACTTTCTCATACATTTCTTCTTCATCTTTTTTCCTCCTGTTTGGAGGCCATATTTGACATGCAAAGAGCAGATCAATGCAATGTAATTCTTGCACTGAGTCTTCTGATTTTAACAGCACTCCTCTCATAGCACACTGTCTTTCGGAATCATAGAATGGCTTGTGTTGGATGAGACCTTCACGATGATCGAGTTCCAGCCCTGTGGCCAAGGGCAGGGACACCTTCCAACAGACTAGGTTGCTTGAAGCCTTATCCAACCTGGCTTTGGACATTTAGACTCCTTATACACCTGATTTTTGAGCCTTTCTTGCAACAGGCCACCTGTTTCATAGAAGCTGGAAGGTGCATCTACTGAAGTTCTGTGTCACTTTTGTTATACTGGGCAATGTTTACCACCCACTTTAAAGAGTTAGATTAATACAAAAATAGTTGTGTGTGTCTGACTGCACAGTGCAATCATAGAATGTGACACCAATGTAACTGTGTTAGTGGCAGTCTTTGGTTAACCATTTGTTTACCAACATGATTTTTTTTGCTTCAGTCTGTTAAGTGTTACTGGGTTAAAGTGTCTGCATAAGCCTCTGTGTATTCATATTGCCTAAGTTAGTTTATTGCCTAGATTAGTAGCTTACTCTCCACATATTAAAAACAAGCATACCAAAATGGCAGTTACACTTTGAGTTGCTGTCCTGGGACTCTGCTCTCTCTCCCGATTGTCTCTTCAGAGAGAATCTGAACTTTTGGGACCTGTTCTTAGTAAGTATAGATGTCCTTCTCTATGAAAGAAGTATATATATACAAAATTCCTTGTTCTTTTAACTGCTTTTTTTGACTTCTTCAGTTGAAACCAAAATTTGTCCCTTCCTAGCTGTTGGTTGGTGCATTGTCACCTCTTCCCTGATGGGGTTTGTCTTATTCTGTCTTGGCATGGAACAGATTGAAATGTTGTCATTCTCTTTGATTCACTTCTTGTGGTTTTTGCATTTCTGAAATCTTGGATGTTTGTTATTGAAGTAATTAAACTTTCTAGCTACTGAGTTCTGGATACAACTATGTGAATAGTCCTTAACTTTCAAGTGTCTGCCTGACTCTTCACTAAAACATACATTGTTTCATCAAGAGTGTGTAAGTTTGATTCATTCACAGAATGTTATGGATGTTGCTGTACCTTTCACAGAAACATTACATTCTGACTGGAAATTAGGCAGTTGGCATCAGTGAACTGCACATAAGATCATATTTTAGACAGCAGAGGGAGCTCAGAAGTAGTTCTTTATGCTATTGTTGATTTTTGTTGTTGAACCAGATGTCTTCAGATTAATCCTGGTGTTTCAAAATTTCAGTGTGAAAAAAGGATGTTTGCTGATTTCAGATAAGATTGGTTGATTCTATACCTTTGTTTTTGTAAACAGGAAGCAATGCATCAGGCAATACTGGGTCAGCACAAACTAACCCAGGAGTGCTTGGAATGGGTGGAGGTGCAACTGTATTACCTGCCTTTGAGTACAGAGGCACTTGGATACCCATCCTGAATGTAACAGTGCAAGGCAGTGCTAAAGCTACATAGTGAGTACCTCTATCTTTTTGAAAATGTGTGTAACATGTATTTCTATTTTGAATTTGATAATGTAAAGATTTTTTTTTTACTAGTGAATATTGAGGTTTTGTTCCACTGGCACTGAAGTCTGTTAGTAATTCTCTCTTTTTTGGTGCCATTGTGTGTTCTGGTCTTTTTGCTGGTTTTTTTTGCATGCCCTGGATTCTAAATGGAATGTCCCCTATGGTTTCAGCATCAGTAGGATTTTGTTTTCATACCATATTTGTATTAACTCTTCACTGTTAGGCCTCCTTGGATCATAGAACAATTTTGGAGTACCTGTTGCTGCATTTTGTAATGACAAACATTGCAGGCGTTAAGCAAACGGGACCTCAGTGGGAATGAAAAGTAGCTTTCTCACACCAGCTTTACTGTATTTACAGTATTTATTGAGCAGGATATTGTGGTAGATACTGGTCTGGTTGTCATTTCAAACAATATATTGACCTATATACCAAGGCTAGATTCTGAATGCTCCTTAGAATGGCAAATTATTTTGTCATGACTTTGTATGATGGAGATGGTGTTCTCAATTTAAAGCTGCCCATACTGTTACCTTTTAAACAGTGCAGCTTTTTTAATGTCACTCATGACCATTGAGGGACAAGTTCTTCCAAACCTGAAGTTATGTGTACCACATAAAATTTTGGCATGCTAAAATTCGGTGAAATCTGTAAATAGCCTGGATCTCAATGTTTCTAGGGTAGGAAGTCTTTTATCTGCCTTTGAGATGTAGAAGAAAAAAACAAAACATCCTCAGATTTCAGTAGTTAATGTGTATGTGTTGACTTTTTATTCCAGCAGTGGACATGAATGTTGTTTTAGTTTACCTGCGTGTTCTCAGGGAATGCAAATTTCTAATTTGGTCAACTACTACAACCTCCACTTTTCTTCCTTTTTTTTTTTTGTACTATCTATTCTTAACTGGCTCAAGAACCTTGCAGCCAACCATCATAGTCTCCTGTCTTGCTCTAAACTTGTTTATGTTTTACCTTAGGTTACCTCAAGCGACTCTTTGATTTTCTCAGCATAATTTTTGCATTTTTTCTTTTGTATAAGATTACAGAGTTGTCACTAGCATTTCTCAGCAGTTTTTTTCTCCTATCTTGTACTTTTTTCTGTAGTCCCTGTGTGTAAGGAGATGACTTGCTGTAATATGTCACATCCTAGCACCAAGCCTTTTCTGCTGCCATTAGATTTTCAAACAATGGCCACATCTCATACTTTTGTACAACTTTCTCCACAGACCATTATGCCTTGTCTTCCCTTTACTTAAGGAACTAAATGTTTTTAAGAGGAATAGACAAACTTATCAAGACTTCACAGCCATTGCCACGTAGCAGTAATAACTGTTACATATAATTTATTCAGTAGTTGGACTTTACTATCTTCAAAAGTAAAAGGATGTGACCTCTACCTCACAAATATATTGTAATTATGAAACCCATGAATAATTTTAATTAGACCTGTATATATATTCACACTTATTTGTATATAGAGGATGAAATGCTCACCATTTGATTTAGCTATAGTTCCTGCTCCCCCAGATACCTGAGGCAGTTATCTTCAGGAAATTAGAGGTAATAACTGAGGTGTGGCATGTTTGGGAGAAGGAAAAATCCTTTATGCAGACAAGAGTGGTGACTCTAGAGTATAAAAGTATCTTTGGCATATTTTAGCTGGAATATATAGCATTTTTAAAAGTAGTTTGTAGAGTAAAAATAGATGAAATAATGATTGCTATTTGAAATAATAATGGTAGCAGGTGGTTTTTGTAACAGACTGTCACTACTTGTATAGATGCTGCTGTGTCAGCTGCAATTTCTGCTGGGTTTGTAACTCAGCAGCTCTTTATGTACTTTTAAAGTCAAAGATGGAAAAACATGGCAATTAGGCTGCTGTTTCAGCATAGTGATATTTTAATTGCATGCTTTTCAGAAGTGAATCATGTAGACGTACCCTCTTCATAAAATAACTTCCATTGTTTACCTGTGCATGTAGGTGGTGAATATTTGGCCATGTAATATCTAGCTATGGACAGGCATTTCTAGTCATGAGGACTCAAAGATAATGATAATAGAACATCTGACTTGTTCTCAGTTTGTTATTACTGTGTTCACACAGTCATGCCTTTCTGCTGTATTTCCTCTGTTGCTCCTAGATACTTGTATTCTTCTGAAGAAGTTCTGTTGCAGTGGCTCCAAGTAAAATAATAATATAAGTAGAACTACTCATGATGCTTGCTTATATGTGTTAGTTTTTAGAAATATTTTTTTGCAGATTTATACTTGGGGTTTGTACCTTTTTGGTTGCTGTCTCAGTGATTAACTTACTCTTTTACTTAATGACATAAAGATTTTTTTCCTGAGTTGCAATAATCTTGAAGGATTGTATTTGGGGTCTGTTTGCACTTAACATTCATTTGGAATTTTGTTTTTTATTATTGTTTTTAAAAAGAGTGGTATTGCTACACACTTGTCATATTTTCAATTTTTTAGTTTGGAGATGCTGGACAAAGTCGAGCCACCTACAATTCCTGAGGGCTATGCAATGTCAGTGGCATTTCACTGTTTGCTGGATCTTGTCCGTGGTATCACTACTATGATTGAAGGAGAACTGGGAGAGGCAGAAACTGTCATTCAAACCACAACAGAGGCAACTTCATTACCAGCACAGTCTTCAGAGCAAGATTTGCAGTCTGCTTCTGACCAGTCGGAGAAAGAACTAGGTATTTGGAAATGCAAACATTACATGAAATGCAACAGCTTTATGGGCAGCAGATTTTAAAATTTTATGAGTTTTTGCTTAAGTTTATTGTTGAAATTAAATTATTGTTTCTTATTTATATATAAAAAAATTTAATGAAGTGTGGTTTTTTTTTTAATGGAATAGCAGTTCCACTGAAAAAAATACTTGACTTTGTGTTCTGCTTTTGACTTAACACTGAGATCTAAAGTCACAAGAGACAACTTGACTGACAGAAATGAAGTTATGACCACGTTAAAAGAAAAATATATTTCTAGTAACAAGACAAAAAGAGTGTTTTAATGGAGAAATTTTCAGGAAACTTTCAGTATATAGGGAAGGACTTCTTTAAAAGTAGAGCTGCTGTGAAGTGAGGATGGCCTTTGTGGAACATATGAGGAGTCTGTATAGGGGTCTGTATGTACAGAAAGAGTTGTGTTTGAACGGTGAGTTTGGCCTGTGCCCCAGGAAGCCAAAGCAGCGCAGCTGAGAGCTCGGCCGGGGCGCGGCCTCGGGAGCGGGAGCTCTCCGTGGTGCTGCCGAGCTCCGTGGGCTTGGCGTGGCACGGTGGGGAGAGGGAGGTGTGCAGACGGGCTGGGCTACCCGTTTGCTACACCAATATCTTTTTCCCTATTAAATGAAAGAAACAAAAAAGTTATGGAGAATTATTTTCTTTTTTTACCACGGGAGAGTATTTTTACTTCACTGCAAAATTTCAATGAGTTTCTTGTCTCATATTTTTGCACTTCTGAATGTTTATTTTTATAGACGAAGATCAAAAATGCTTATATATACCATAGTAAGTTGGATTTTGGTGGGGTTTTTTGATGCTATGTAGAAAAAGCATTACCTGGTGACATTTTTTTTACCTTCAAAATGTTACTTTCAATGCAAGGTGTTTAAATTATTCTGGTGTGAGTGTTTCTGTATGCACATATATCTGGCTCTGTAAACATACACACAAAAACACACACAAAAAGATGCAGTAGCAAGCATTTTGTTTGTGATACAATTGAAAGTTATTAAGGGAACTACTGTATTTCTGCTATAAAAAGTTTATTTCTTTTAAGTTAGCAGAGCTGTCTGGGAAGAAATGGTGAACGCGTGTTGGTGTGGTCTTCTGGCTGCTCTGTCCCTCCTACTTGATGCAAGGTATCTGGTCTTTCATTTCTCTTGATTTTTCTAAGTTGATATTCCAAGCTATATTTTGAACTGATTTTTGATAGCAGTCGAATTGACAGTTGTCAGTGTAAATGCTGCTCATGGCATCTGAGCAGTCAGGTTTGTGCCTTAGACTGAAGGAGTAAATGACACAGAAGTCTCCAGAAGTCCAACATCAACCTTTAATGTATTTCAATACAGAACAATAATTACATTTTCAAAGAGTTGCATTTAAACTATTTAAGTTATCTTTATTTCTTTTTATTTTGCTTGCGTATTGCAACATATTGAAGTGATTCCATATCCTGATTACTGCAAGTAAGAGACTAAGTAATGTCCTGGTACTTGTTAGTACTATCTAATCTTGAAAGTGGGAAAGCTTTTTACTAGAAAATTACTGTGGTAAATTAATTGACTCCTTCAAAGAGCCTTTTGTAATCAAATACCATTTTCTGAAATTAGTTTTAAATATTTTCTCATGGTCTCATTTACCAAGTCACTGAGAAGTAAAGTCCAATTTTGTAGGAAGTGGTTCTGAAGAATTTTGTTGATTGCTTATGCTTGTTCTTCAATATTTATAGTGTTAATGGCTTTAAAGTATATGTTCTTATGGCATTCAGTTTTGATTAGCTGCCTGCTTCTGTGCTCTGTATTAATTCCTGCTGAACAATGTGTAATCTTTCAGCACTGATGAAGCTGCCACTGAAAGTATTCTAAAAGCAGAATTGACCATGGCTGCACTTTGTGGAAGACTGGGTCTTGTCACATCAAGAGATGCCTTTATCACTGCCATTTGCAAAGGATCCTTGCCTCCTCACTATGCCCTTACTGTATTAAACAGCACAACTGCAGCTCTGTCCAGCAAATGTAAATATATACATTGTTTTTAATTGTGTTTTTTTGTATTGTCGTCTAAATGCAATATTTTTCAGGATATGATTCCAAAGACACACAACTGTAGTATTTGGCTATATTAAAGTAAGCCAGAATCCTCAGACAGCACCTAGATCACCTGCTTTTCAGAACTGGTTAGTCTTGCAGCATTTGCTGACTATCATTCTGATCAACCTAAAATTTCCTGAATGATTCACATATAATGAAAGTTCAAATTCTAAGGAGATCTGTCTACCATTGTAAAGATCTGCTAGGATATGTAATTAAGGTGTTCAAAATACGGAAAGGTCTCTGGATTTTTGGATTCTAGAACTTTGGCTAGAACATCTTGCATTTGTGATGTACTACAGTCACTTCTACAATTGTCTAGTGATGGTAATACTTATGGGTAAGGGGAAGATTCAAGTTCTGGGCTGTCTTCAGCCTACAAAAAGCTGAATTGATGCATCCCACATCTTGAGAGAATGTTGTCATTCATAATATATCCCGGTTTAGGATGTCTTCTGTTTCTAACTTTGAAGATGAATTACTGCTTACTAAGAAAACTTAGTTTCTTAGTAACTTAGTTTCTTAGTTTCTAGCAACTACTTGAAAAATATACAGATGAATCTAACATTAGTGCTTTTAATATAAAACAAAAATACCTTACTTGGGGAGCAAGGACCAGCACCCTTACTTCAGTCCAGTGTACCAGCTAAGTGTATTATTAGATTATAAGTCTGTGAAGAAGTACACATGACTGAGCTACACAGATATCTATAGAAACAAAGTAAGGAACCTCAGTTATTTTATATAGATTGCTCTTTTTACAAGTGAGTTCTAAAGTGGGTGTCCTGAAGTCACATATTGGAAAAATATCATGATACAGCATTGATTACACCATCATTTTCTGAGTGCACTGGTACAATGGTAGCACACAGAGATACCATTTACACACAACTGTTACCAAAAACTTAGTTGAGAGAGTCTCATGCTCATGTCTTAAGCATAAATATTTCAGTCTTGACATAAAATATATAAATGTATTGCAATCAATATCTAATAGTTAGAAGAAACAGGGAGTAATTGCTGGATCTTTAACTCTCTAGGGCAATGACACTGTAATCTAAATATAACTAAAGGTCTCAAAGTGAGGTATGTTTAAAGCTAATACTGTAAAAAAAATTTCTAGAGTCTGTTGGCCAGAAGGTGGTTTATATTACACGTAATTACTGGATTTTAAATTTAGATTTTGTTTTTCCTTCTCTTTTCAATTTTCCTCCAGCATATTCCATTCAGGGACAGAATGTTCAAATGATTAGTCCCTCGAGTGAGTCTCACCAGCAAGTTGTAGCAGTAGGGCAACCTTTAGCTCTTCAACCACAGGGAACAGTTATGGTAAGTACAACTTGTAAGTGATCTTTGCTTAACTATTTCTTCCTGCATCTCAATGTGTCTCAAAACCAGGCTACAGATACACAGCATTCTTACAAATAATGGTCAGTTAAACTATTATCCTAAGGCTTTAATTGGAACAGCCCTGGACAGTAAAGTCATCTAACTGCAAAGAAGTCTTATTCTTGTTTTTTTCTGACTTCTAGCTCAGAAGTTCTTATCCATTAAATTTGAAAAACTCTAGATCTCAGCTATGTTATGTGCCTGTGTGTGAAGGTTCACTTCAGATACACTGATTTTGTGGAGATGATGCAGTTAAGCTGGAGTACTTGAACTTGTGTCTGATAATAATGTGAAACTGGGAGGAGAGAGCAGTGATGAAATTGTAGAATCACAGAATGGTTTGGGTGGAAAAGACCTTAAAGATCATCTCATTCTAAGCCACTGGCCATGTGCAGGGACACTTCCACTAGACCAGCTTGCTCAGAGCCCCATCCAACCTGGCCTTGAACACTGCCAGGGATGGGGCTTTACTTCCCTGAGCAAACTGTTCTAGTGCCTCACCAGCCTCACAGTAAAGATTTATTTCCTAATACCAAAACCTGTTCTCTTTCAGTTTGAACCCATTCCCTCTTGTGCTGTCACTATTTGCTCTTGTAAATAGTCTTGCCCTGTTCTTCCTGAAAGTTCCCTTCAGGTACCGGAAGGCTGCAATTAGGTCATCCCTGAGCCTTCTCTTTCCAGCCTGAACAATCCCAATTCTCTTAACTTTTCCTCATAGGAGGGGTGTTCGACCCCTCTAAATATCTTGGTGGCCCTCCAATAGATCGATGTCCTTCCAGGGTTGGGGACCTCAGAGCTGGATGCAGCACTCAAGTACTCATATTCAGCCTCCCCAAGATAAGCCTGGGAGAAGAGGGAGAGATACTGAACTACTTCTCTAAAAATATATGTATTTCACTAGTACAAACAAAATGTAATTTTAAAGCACTTCAATAAAAATTGGAAGTTTGCTAGAAACACTGTCATTGTGGAATGATAAAAATTGAATGGCTGTTTGGTTGTTGTCTTTTTTTCATAGCTGACATCAAAAAATATCCAGTGTATGAGGACATTACTCAACTTAGCTCACTTCCATGGAGCTGTTCTTGGTACATCATGGCAACTTGTCCTGGCTACCCTTCAGGTAATATTTCCCTCAGAGGAAATGCCCTATGCCTTGCTGTTATGCTTTGGTGCTTTGCTATAATTTGGTATTCAGTTGCTCAGTGAGCAACAGAAGAAGCTTTGAGTCTTCTCATTGGGTACTGTGGATTGCCTAGAATAAGTATCGTAGCACTTCTCTTGAGTTTTGTTTGGCTGAAAGGTTGGTGGTTAGCTTGAGTACAATGCTAATTTCCTCTGTGCCTGAAAAATGGTCTTTTTGTATTTTTCAGCATCTTGTGTGGATTTTGGGACTGAAGCCTACTGTTGGGGGTGCATTAAAACCTGGAAGAGCTGTGGAAGGGCCAAGCACAGTAAGCATGATTGTTTGTTTTTCAGTTAATGATTATTTAGTATTTTCTGTTACAATCTGTAAGACATATCTCTGTCTTTTTTTCAAGGTTCTGACTACAGCAGTTATGACTGATCTGCCATCTATATCCAGTATGATTTCAAAACTTTTTGAAAACTCACAGTAAGAAACATTATCTTGTAATTAAAATAATATGTGCATATCAAAGTTGACAATGTTTTGATAGCTGTTATTTTTCAGGTACCTTGATGATGTGTCTTTACATCACTTAATAAATGCCCTTTGCTCCTTGTCTCTGGAAGCCATGGATATGGCCTATGGAAACAATAAGGTATAAAAGGAGTTGTTTTGTTTTTTTAGATGTTTTTATGAAACAGGCAGAAAACTTGTACATTTATCCTTTAAGCTATTTCTAAAAGTAAAACCAGTAATACCTTTGATGCTCTAGATTAAAAAATAAAATATGAACCAGAGAATATCTTGTTTTTAATGATTCATACAGTTACTCGATTCTCTGAACATCCTCACTGTGTTCCTGTGTGTTTTGTTAGTTAAGGAATGTCATGTATTTCCATTAATAAGATTGTGGATGGATGAAACCTTTAAAATCCCTTATAATTTTAGAGGTTAGGGATGCTGAGTAGAACAGTATGTGCTGTGAGATGCTCATTTTCATTTCAATTTTCTCTTACCGTTTACTTCAGAGAAAGCCTAACAATTCGGTATTTAAAAACCTGATAAGTCATATTTATTTGGGAAAACCATAGTTAGTATTCATGTCAGCTTCAGTAAATCTGTGGACCAGAAAGATTGAGGACCCTGTGATTGGATAAAATTAAATATATATTCTCCATATAGTCATAATCTTACCCCAGAGGAGAGTTTCTGAGAGTTTGTCCTTAATCTGTTACACTAGAGATAATGAAGGCAGCGAACATGTTTTACAATATTCTACTACTACAGCAACAGCGAATGAATTTAATAAGCAAAATTTGCATTTAAAATCAGTTGAAAATTAGAGTAAGAAATCAGCAGAAATGGGAAGAGATAATGATTTCAGTGCAACAGTCATTTTGACTGTATGCTGATTTTAAAAAAAAAGTAAAATTGAATGAAGCTTATCACAAATCTTTGCAGATACATTTGATGAATAGGAAACTTACCATATTCCCGCCGAGCATTTGTGAAGCAGATGAAAGATAAAGAATTAGGGTATTATGAAATGAAATATTCCAGATTGTCTCACATGTAATTTTAAGTCGAAGAGTTGCAGTGGGGAGTTGCAGTGGGGAGTTGCAGTTGCAGTGCATCTGTTTGGTGGCAGATGTTCCAGAGCTGGTTGGAGGGAGGGCTGTGCACGGATGAGTTTTTACGGGACCTTCCTGGCTCTGGGTTTTGTCAGACTGCTGCCCCCGCGTGGCCGCCCCTGCCGCGGGAGCTTCCCGGCCTCGGCGGCTGTGGAGCGAGCTGTGCCTCAGCTTAGAAATTATCCTCCGGCAAAATGCTCCTCCCTAACCGCAGTAACCTCAAATTCATGTGTTCAAATCCCATTTTATTAAGGAACCATCGCTTTTTGCTGTTGCTAAATTACTGGAAACGGGACTAGTTAACATGCGCAGGATTGAGATTCTTTGGAGACCTCTGACCGGTCATCTTTTGGAGGTAACCAATGCTTTTATGACTTGTACTAGAATTTACTTTGTATTAATGAAGATCTTGTGGAAATATGTGTAATATATAAGAAATTTCTGAATTTTAATTATATATTTTGGTTTAGGCACTTTTTTGTTGCAACTCAGATGCATTATGGTTTGAATTTAAAAGTGAATTTATATATTTAAATTTAAATATTTTAATATCTCTTGATAACTTGGTCTTTATGGTGCCGTCAGTCTTTATATATTTTTGACACAAATAATTATACTTCATGTATTTGTTCTAATTAAGGTAGCACAAACATGTTTTACTGTTTCACACAGTACAAATATCTAGGAAGATTCTGAGATACAATAGAAGCCAGAAGATTTACTAAGAAAAGGTTGTTTGTTTGGGTTTTTAAAAAAATATTTAAACTAACTTCTGAATGCTTTCTTTAAGAGCACTGTTCAAGTATAAAAATGTTGTAATCCTATTGCAATTTTTTTACTATTTTAACTTCAACACAAAAATATACTTTATCATGGAAAAAACCTTACATTTTGAATTGAAAACTGAAAACGGGTGATGGAATTTAACTGTAGTTTTAATTCTCCACACAAGTATATAGGAAAATAAAATGTAAGAACAGGCTTTGTTTTAGAATGGGTAAAGGAGAAGGCTTTTCTTCCTCATAATTCAAAATGTATCAGACACTTTCTTAGCACCAGTGCATTGTTTCAACCAGTATCAAGAATTGGCCATGTCTATTTATGGAAGCCACATACTGCTTTATCAAGGAGAAAAAAATTGGATACTTCTGGATTTAAAGACTTAAAGCACAAGCATCTCTTTCTCTTGCTTGTTTTTTGCCCTACAAGACAATAAGGTTGACCATGCACATCTTGAGACTGTTTTCATCGAGGGAGCAGTCTGTTTCAGTCTGTTACCCATGCGCTGCGTGTAATCTGCCACTGTTTGTAGGAAATACAGAGCCTTTCGTTTGCTTTCAAAGTGCTGCCGTATTCCCTTTTAAACCTAGGTTGTTGAGGTACAATAAAGAAGGAGAAAATATCAGCTATAATTCAGTTAAACACAATCTGAGGGAATAGCTTGTTCCCTGGTTCTGGAACTGGTTATCCGGGCAGAATCAGGGCATAAAGTACTTTAAATTCCATCTTTTTATTTTATATAAAGTTTTAAAAATGTAAGTAGATCAGGAGAGTAGCTATTTCTTGTCAGCATTTTTAAATATTAAGGTAGCTCTTTTATGTTGTTCTCCTTTTCAGTTTGGCTAGTGGTTGGTAAGAGAATGGTCCACCAATGAAAGGCATCAGCCTTCTTTATGATACTGCCTTGGACTTGACTCTGGGTTCTCAGGCCATCACAGCTGGGGCTGGAAGGCTGGGTGGGAATAATTATGTAGTGGTCAATGAAAACTATGCTTCCCTATTAGTTTGAGGGTACTGTATTAGATACAGCACAGTTCATACTAGCTATCTAAGAAATTAATATGCACAATGTTTTCAATTTTTATACTCTAAAAAAACAATTAGAAAAGTTGTTAGGTTTAGAGAATTTAGAGACAAAGAGAAATGAAGGTATGCATTTGAAACTTAAGTTTAAAGATGCTCACTATTGCTTTCTCAAGTTTTTAAAATAACAGAGTGAGAAGTTTATTTTATCTCCAATATGTAGTTACATCTTGTATTTGAGAGTATAGAAGACTCTTTATTGGCTACTGCCATGTTCCTCACTTGATTATATTAAGCAGTGTGATAAACTTTCAGTTTTGTAGCTTTAGGTTAAGTTAAACCTGAGAGTCTTAGGCACTTATTGAAAGGTTGTTTGTTGCTTATTAATTAATCATTATCAGAATTAGCAGTTAGTTTATTCATTTGGGAAAATTTATTTACTTGAATCATATATATAATTTTCATTATGTTTCCTTCTGTGTCTTTCACTGCTTCCTGTTGCTTCCTTATTCAGAAGGTATGTCTACCCAAAAGATAAATTTCTTTTTTCACTATGAAGCCAAATTTTATCATGTAGAGATTTATTGTATCATTCTTATACTACTGTATGTACATTCTAATATAATTAAAATACCAATTTTTAATGTATTACGCATGTTGGTTAAATAAAAGTGACTTTAAACAAAACATTGCTGCATTTTCAGGTCTGTCAGCATCCTAACTCCAGAATGAGAGAATGGGGAGCAGAAGCTTTAACTTCTCTCATTAAAGCAGGACTGACATTCAGACATGATCCTCCATTATCTCAAAATCAGGTAAAGTAAGTTTAGGAGCAGGTGCTTTCCTCCTTCATTCATAAAGCAACTTTACTATTGAATATGTAAAGTCTGTGACTGTAACAATCAGATGTAACTATTGTGAACTACCACATGCATTCTAATAAAATACTCTCTTTCATTTTTCAAATACCTAACAAAGAGTGATGCTTGCATATTATGGCCATTTCTTAGAACAGCTTATGGGTCACTCTCATGAGTGCAAAACAATTCCAGAATGTTTAGAAGTATATATGTGATGCTGTGGCAGGTAAAAAAATGTGTTGCCTAACCTTCTAAATTACAGCTGTTCAATCATGATTAATAAAACATTCTAATATATTTGCTGAGAGTCATTGTATATTTTTTCCAAGCTCTCCTGAGTAGGAAGCTAAGTGTAGCCCTGCTGAGTGAGCATGAAAGTGTCATGAAGTTGCATGACACTTGTTATGCAATTGTAGCAGCATCTGTAGCTGCTTCCTGAGGAACCTGGAGAACAGGAAGGTAGATTTTCTGCAAAGACCCTTTATGGTCTGAATTTGAGCATTTAGTGAGTGAGCTACTGAATTAATTCAATGAATCTTTAATTCATGCTGTATGTTTTCACTTATACATAAAAACACTTAAGAATTAGTTAAATGTTAGCATCCTTAATATGCTTTACTGTTTACTTTTAGAGACTGCAGTTGCTTTTATTGAATCCACTAAAGGAGCTGTCAAACATTAGTCATCCTGATATCAGGATCAAGCAGTTGGAGTGTGTGCTACAGATTTTACAGAGTCAGGGTGACAGCTTAGGACCTGGTTGGCCATTGGTGCTTGGAGTCATGGGGGCAATCCAAAGTGATCAGGGGTAAGTGGTGGAAATAAAATTTTAAACTCATGTAAGTTAAGAACAGTAGAAAAAAATTCTGCTTATATTTTTGTATTTTAATAGCCACTTCAACAATCATAGTTGCATTGTGATTTTTGGCTTGTGAAAAATTTTACTCAACAAAAATACACTTTTTAATTCTTCTTGAAGCACACTTTATTTTACTGAATTAATCTTCCAAAAGACCAGAATATTTTTCCACTCTGTTTTCCTGTAGTCAGCATGCAATATACACTGAGCAATACTCCGTGTGCCATTTCATTTGATCTTGACCTTCTGGTGGACACATCTCTGGTGCTTGTTGATATTTCTCTGTAAATCAGCTGTTGCTCACTTTATCTATTGTTTGTTTTTCTTTTTAAATCTTCCAGTAGTCTCTAGTGTGTGTTTTCTTCTGACCCCTCTCTTTTTCTTCTGACCCCTCTCTCTTTCTTGAAGCCTTCCTACCTAAATGGTTGCTGGTAGCAGAAGGATGGAAGATTATTTACTGGCTGTGGGTGAATCCCTTAACTTACACAGCTGACTCTGTTGCCAGCAGAGGTGGACTTATTCTCTGCCCACAAGGGAAAGTGAGAGATGAAGTTGCAAGGAGTATTTTTGAAATGAACAGTGAATTGAACAACTGCCTTTGCAACTGTAAGCACCAAGAATTATACCCACACACCCAAACCATATTTACCTAGTTTTTTAGGTGCTAGTCAAGACTAGCAGCAGGATAGGTCATCACATCACTCTAGTGTCAGTAGAATTCTCCTTGACATATCTCTCCTTTTGTCCCACCTTAGCTTTAGTCTTATGGTCATAAAAAAACCTAAAGCCCCTTCAAATGCTTGAGATATTTTACTCTTGGACCAGTATTGTTTGCACTGGCAGTGGTATCTACCAAAATTCCTAAGGATTTTGGCATTCTTGGTTGTGAGCATCCTCTTTTTTTGTAATTAAGCTTCCTTTGGTAGTTGTTGTTTCCACACTTGGTGCAATGTGTTCCTGCATGCCTTTTGATTTTCACTGTTTTTAGTGGTGGATGAGAACAACCACAAATTCCTTCTCAAGACAGTCTTCAGATCTCATTAAATCTCAAACTTAATTTCTTACCTGAGTTACAGCTGTGAGCACAAGATGCAGATACTATTCAAATATTAACTTTCTGACCACAAGACTTAATCACAAGTTTCTTCCCTCTAATCAGTGAACATCCTGGATTCCAGGACAGAAATCCATTTCTGTCGCATTCCTGGAGAACTTCATTCCAGACTTTTATAAACACAGAAAAAGCTGTTTTGATAACCAAAACCCTTACTTTGGTCACTTCTGGATTGTATAGTACTAGCCTGCTGAACAAAAGGAAGCCTGCCTTTGAAGACTTTTTCAGTGGAAAGCCTCTGTTTATTTTAAACACAGATAAAGCCCTATACAGTCTTAAGATTTGTCACTAAGTGTATGTTTCTTCCATTTATAGTTACCTTTTTGTGGTCACCTAAAACATCAAGGACGGTTCCACAATTTGAAGAGTGGTATCACTGTTGCTACTTGTATGAAGGACTTTAAAACCTTTTTTCAAACACATAGTAGTGAGACCTTAATTGGGAAAAACTGTTCTGAATTTGTTCTTGTAGCCTTGGGTTTGAACTTTAGAAAGACAGGTTACTTTCCTATTAGTACTTCAAAATGAGTAGTGGAACTATACTTTGATGTCCTGCCTCCTTCTCTTTTCTCTTCGAGTCCTTGAAGGTCACAGATTCTGAAACTTTGTACTGGAGGGGGAACTGCAGCAGTTTTGGGTCTATTTCACTTTACAGACTCCTGTAATGAGTATGGGGGAAATTATTGTGTGAGTCTATCCTTCATCAGTATAGCAATGAACAATACTTTGATGTTACATGGTAGGATAGACGTTTCTCTGCAGTATTCATCATATTAGAGAAATATTAGTTATACTATTACTGTCCATGTGAAGTTTCTTGTGTATTCCTCTGGTTTCTATATCGTGTTGGCTATTACAATACAGTGGAAATGACCCACCTCAGATTTTGATTTTGAATTAAGAAAAAAAAAATTCATTTATAATTCTGGAATGGGTAACTAACATATATCTATAGTCTGAATATTTTTCCCAGGGTATCATCCTGAAGAACACCAAGTTTCTGTATTACAAAGCTTTGAAATTATTTCTGTTGTACATTAAACCTTGAAAAAAACCCTGCAGGGAAATTTAAATGCACCTTCCCTATTTTGTGTCACCTACACTCCACCACTCCTTTTGATTCCTTCATTTTGTCTCTCACTAAACAAGACTTTAGTTGTAAATAGCCTTGTTGCTTCTAAGAACTCCTTCTTGCAAACCTTTTCTGTGCTATATTTTTGTTTGTATTCAGAATCTAATTCTGAAGGCAAAGAATTATTAAGGATCTATTTAATGGTAGATATTTTGAAAGGTGTTTGTCTAATATAATGTAGTGCTGAAGCAAATAAGACTACCATTATATTAGCATGCATCTTTCCTAATAAATAAAAAAACAATTTTTGCCCACGTGTTTGGCATACTTGAAGTAATTTGTAACTGCTGATACAAGAAATTCTTCAGAACAACCTACTCTTTGGAAGATTATCATGCTTAAATTAAGCTCTTTTTTTGTCCATTGTGGCTTTTTTCTAATGTTCTGCCTAACACAACACTTGAACTAGCAAGTCTTAGAACTCTAAAACAGAGAAATGGACTTCACTAAATAAAATTAGCTAAGGACCCCTGGAAAGTCTAAACTTCAACTAGTCTAATTCTGCTAGGTAGTTAACATGGACTAAATTCTTCATCAGAATTTTAAGCTTCAACTTAAAATTATATCTCAAGAAACCCATTTAAAAGCATACAAATTCTTCTCAAAAAGATTAATTTGAACTTTTTTTTAATTCATTAATGCTATCTTCTGAGGTATTGTGTTCAAAATATTTCTGTGCTCTTGAAGAAATGTGAAATGAGCATGTGTGTGTGCTTTGTTTTTATTTTGTTTTTTTAAGAGAGTCCTTAATACGGACTGCATTCCAATGTCTTCAGCTGGTTGTGACTGACTTCCTTCCTACAATGCCATGTACTTGTCTGCAGATAGTTGTTGAAGTTGCAGGAAGCTTTGGACTTCACAATCAAGAGCTAAATATTAGCTTAACTTCAATTGGTTTGCTGGTGAGTTTTTTATTTACCTATAGTGATGCTGCTTCTGGCTTTCATTTTTGCTTTTCTTTTTTAATGAAAACTTATCTGTAGTCAGTTATACAGATGAAAGCCACAACCTAGCTTGTGGGGTTTTTACTGAACTTTTATGCTGTCATTTGGAATCATAGGTAAATTGAGTGAGCATGTCTTACCTTTAATCTCCATGATTCCTGGCTCACTAAAAGAAATAGTATTGCATTGTAGCCATGTTCATCAGTATCTTATTTTTAGTACCTTTTTTTTTTTTTGTGCCCCCTATAACGGGAACCTAAAAGCTGAGAAAGAAGAGTAATTTTTGGGCCTTGCATTATTTATGTGCTGATCTTATTTCACCAATGTATGGAAATTAATATCTTGATGTACTTTACAAAATACTTTGTGAAAATAAGAGGCAATTTATTTCATGATCATTAAGACCGTTCGCCTATTTTTATTGGACACCACCACATGTCTTATTTATTTTGTAGTGGAATATTTCAGATTATTTTTTCCAAAGAGGTGAAATAATTGAAAAGGAGCTAAACAAAGAAGAAGCAGTGTTGCAGAAACAAGCAGAAGAAAAGGGAGTGATGCTGAACAGACCTTTTCATCCTGCATCACCATTTGACTGTCTTTGGTTATGCCTGTATGCCAAACTTGGGGAGCTGTGTGTGGATCCCCGACCTGCAGTTAGGAAGAGCGCTGGGCAGACGTTGTTTTCTACTATTGGTGCTCATGGAACTTTACTGCAACACTCAACGTGGCACACAGTAATATGGAAGGTATGATGTGTAAGCTTCCTCTGAAGGTTTTGTAAAGAACATTTACATTTTAATAACCATTGACCATTTCCCATTTAATAACAGTTACCACTTAGATAATTTATTAAGACTTTTAAAAGATAACATAAGGTGGCAGAAATCTGATCTCTTGGGTTTTGGGAATGTTTTTTACACTTGGTCTTCTCTGGCCTTTAAAGCCTCTTCTAAAATAAAATTCTAATATCCTAATTGGTTTTTTTTTGTACTCAGGAATTTGATGAAAAGATGGTTTACTCCCTACAAGAATGAATGACCTTTGTGTGAAAACGGAGGTGTTTGAGGGTCATGTGACTGGGCTGATCTGTTATTAGATGGAGCCTTGCTTTGCCTTCTGTTTTGAATCTTTGGAGACTTTGTTCTGAGTCAGAGTCATGTTTGTTGTGCTTTATGGAAACTTTAGGCTATATCTGAGCCTGCCTGTTATATCTCTGAAGTTGCACCTGTCTGAGATCCACTGGTGTTAGTGTTCTGTTGGTGCTGACACTGTTCTTGTGGGTTTGAGTGTGCTACTTTCAGCTCTTCTCTAGTGGCTGTCAGTTGACTGATTGTTAATCTTGGCTGCTGTGGAGGCTGTTTAGAACAAGGGAATTTTCAAGGTGATATAGTGGCAGAAAGGATAATGAAAGAATTACTGGGTTTTGTTGGTTTTCTATGAATACAATTATGTTATTTGAAAAGTTGTATTTTTCCTCTTTTTTCTGGCTATTACAGGTTTTATTTCACCTGTTGGATAGGGTTCGAGAATCTTCTACGACAGCTGACAAAGAGAAGATTGAATCAGGAGGAGGGAACATTCTCATTCATCATTCAAGGGATACAGCTGAGAAACAGTGGGCTGAGACATGGGTATTAACACTGGCTGGAGTTGCAAGAATATTTAACACCAGGAGATACTTACTGCAGCCTCTAGGTAAAACTTACGGTTATTAAAAGACACAATGATAAACTTTCTGCTTCTGTATGTTCTTTTCAGTTAAGTACTGGGCAAGAATCTTAACCTTAGCTCAAAAATGTTTTTTGTTGTGTCACCTCAAATGTTACAAAAATTATGGAGTTACTAATTCGTACTCCATAGAGCCAAAATTTCTAACTACAGATTTCTGTGTCACAGTACTTGAGATTAAATCTCAGTAGCCACAATTCAATCCCAATTGTGGATGCTAAACAGGTTGAAATTATAGTAGACTGATAACAATAATACTTTGTCCATTATTTGTCCTTGTCAGAACATGCCTTTCCTTTTGTCTATCTGAGGGAATGCAGCACTTGCCTGGAACTCTTTTGTGGCATCAGTGTGTCAAAGTTAACAGTTCTCTTAGAACATAAGGAGAACGTACCTGTAAAGTCAGTGGAGTATTGAACATTTACATTGTTCAGCTGTATGTAGTAATATTTTACAATAACTTGGTAATTTCTAGAAGGATAAAGTGCAAAAGGAATAGAGAATGTATAGCTTACAAAGAAAAGTCCTCATTAGATTAATCTACCTTCAGCATCCTGTAGTATACAATTAATGTATATTAACTGGATATAAGTTGTGTTGTATTTCATTTTGGTAATTTGTGATACAGGTATCAAGACACTAACAGTTAGTAAGTGTATTAGTTATTTGCAGAAATGTGGTAGAATTTAGGCTATATTAAACTTGAATTAAAACTGAATAAAAAATTAGAACTGCTTTAATTATTCAAACCCTGTAATTAGCAATATAGGAGATTGAAAGTTAAGGCTAAATTTAATGAAAAACTCAAATGCCTCAAATGAAATCTTTCCACAATACAATTCTCAGAGCATTTTAAAATTAATTCATTATAAATGCATGGCTTGAGTATAGATTTGACCATTAATTGCTCGTGTGGGCTTAACCCTTCTTGAAATTAACAGGCATCTGGTATGTATAAGGACAAATGTTTCACTATACTGAATGAAGAAAATGTATTTTACTGGTATGGGATGTGATATGTGATTTTTTTGCTAGCAAATTTAGCATGAAGTTGGTGTATTGTTTCATTCTTGATATTTGTGTGTTTCTCTGTGACATTCATTCTTTCAGGTTATGGTTGAACTGATATAAAAGTCATTCAAGTGGCCACCTAATCTTGAAATTTTTGTGTATTAGAGTAACAAGTACATGAGCAGCCTTTTAGAGAGGCAGGACGGGTGGGAATGGGAATAGGAAGCAAGTTCCAAATTGATTTTTTCTCCCTCCTCTCTCTTTTTTAAATAGGAGACTTCTCCCAAGCCTGGGATGTTCTTCTTGATCACATCCAGTCAGCAGCACTTAGCAAAAATAATGAAGTTTCCTTGGCTGCTCTGAAAAGCTTCCAGGAGATCCTACAAATTGTTTCTCCTGTTCGAGACTCTGAGAAGCCTGAGACACCACCTGCCATCAATGTTTCTGTACCTTTGGTGGTAGGGACAACAACTGCCACTAGTCTTGGCAGATCATTCATGAGAACTGACTCCATAGGAGAAAGGATAGGAAGATACAATGGATCTGAACCTCCTGTAATAACAGATGAGATTGAAGATTTGAATCTTTGGTGGGCAGCCTGGAATAGCTGGTATAGGATTGGATCAGAAAGTACAAGGCCTCCAATTACTTGTGATAAATTGACTTTCATTCCCAGCCAGCCTTTTCTTACAGCTTTAATTCAAATCTTCCCAGCTCTTTACCAACACATCAAAACTGGTTTCAGCATGGATGATCTCCAAAAGCTGGGTGTCATTTTGCACGGTGCTGTTTCAGTTCCAATCAGTTCAGATGCTTCCCCTTTCATCCTTCCATCTTATACTGAAGCAGTTTTGACAAGTTTACAGGAAGCAGTACTTACAGCTTTAGATGTTTTACAAAAGGTAATAATTCTAGTGTGTGAAAGGTAAACTTCTAGTGTGTCCTACTTATTCGCTATAGAACTTTAGTGTGGCAATTTAAACACAATTTTAAAAATTACTTATAATTACACAGTGTGTTGTATTATAACAATCAAATCTCCATTCCTGCTGCAAAATAGTTGCTCTGCATTGAAAGGAATGGTGTAATCTTTATGAAATGTGCTTTTGCTTGATTGCAGAAGTACCTTAAGTGTTGCGCTGTGTTTGTAACCATTTAGTTGTCCATTTAATATTGAAGCACTGATGATGTTGATACTGAAGGTCTGTACATGGAGATGGAGGAATAGTCCCTCAGTGTTCCATATGATGTCCACATCCTGCCATGGACAGTCTAGAAAGAACAGTGATTATGAGAACTTAAAATTTACACAAAGCATAAAATATAGGAGGCTCTCTGGCAGAGAGCATTTTTGCCTCTTATTAATCAGTTATTTAAGGAAAATGCTGCATCTCTGCTTAAGAAATTCTTACTATTAGAACTCATCCTCGAAGAGCACCCTTCATTCAAGAGAATCTATAAGCAACAAATGAGGGTGCTCTTTCTCTGAAAGTCGGAAAAAGAAACATAGTACTGCTTGTTTCTTTCTTTTTGCAGTTGTAAAATATCTCCTTGCAAAATTCAGTGCTCATTCACAAAAATGATTTATTCAAAAGAAGCAGAGTTGATAATAAATGAAATCATGTATTTATGTTAAGCACTGCTTTAAAAAAAACATAATTAAAAGGCTTGGGTTGGAAGAAACCTTGGAAAGATCATCTAGTTCCAACCATCCCTCCCATAGAAATGCTATGGAGTGAATTATTTTGTTTAAATTTTAATTCAATTTGCTTGGATTTGGTAGTTGGTATTAAATCTAAATACAAGTTGGTATTAAATCTCAGTTTTGTAAGTGGGTGTATAAATAACATGAAAACTAGTCATGTGTACCTCATTTTCATCCTTTTCCAATCAGGCTTGACCCTTTTTTATCCTCCTTTTTGCAGCAGGTCAGTCCAGCCCAAATCCTGTTTTTCCCATTTGATCGGTACATTTATTCATCTCAGATTTGTGTTTTTCAGTCTCCTTATCAAGATGATCTTAGTTTCCAAAGGCTGCAGGCATTAGGGCTTTTCAAAGAAGCGGTTACCAGAGTTTTTAGTATGAGGGAAAACTGCACATTTTGATACTCTTGTTCTTGTCAAGATGTTTCAGCTGAAGGTTTCTAAACAATAACAAAAACAACTCTACATGAGCAAGTGAGACATCTTCCCCACTCCCAGGGTCAGTGGGTTACCATGGCAGTTACAAGCCTTTGCAACTACAGACTTCCATAAGATGGCACCTCGAATTTCCCATCCCACCTATACTTATGTTACTAACACAACAGCACTGAAGTTCCTAAAAATATTATTTGAAGTATTTTTGGACATCAGAAAGTTCTGTGAAGTTGCGTGATTCCTCCTCTCGTCTGTATAAACAAAGCCAGTGCTGATGTGAAGCAAAGGCCGTGTATCAGATGGTTTTGCTTTAGACCAGAGTACCTTCTTCCTCTCTTGAAATCAATTCATACTCTCAGCAGTACACACAGAAGCTAGTGGAAGCATTAAAGAAGAGTATGTAAATATTTGCAATCTTTAAAACAAAACATTTCTTGGTGTTTGCATGTAGGGTCAGGTTCTTTGCTGATGCAGGAAGGCTTGGGTCAGTTCTGATTTTCTCGGAAGTTGTGGAACAACTTTGCACTTTCAATAGCATGAAAAAAACCTAACATTTTTCAGACTGAACCCTGACCAGTTTAATACCTATATTTTACAATGTGATTCCACTAACAAAGGACATCGTTGCAACTCAAGGGCATGGGAATGGAAGGGAGCTTTGAATCTCTTTTCATACTTTCATATGTTGAGCCATTTTACACCCTTTGTTTTGTTCTTTGTTTTCTTTTTATTTCTCATTAGAACTCATCTTCTACTATTTTACTGCTGTAGTATAGGGGGGTTTGGGTTTTTTTGGCAGTATAAGTACACTGTTCCTGAGATGTTTTCCATTTTAAAGCAAGACTATGAGTTTCAGTTATACCAAACCATATCATTCTCATGTTATTTATATTCCTTTCTATAAGACACTCTTTTAACTACTTTTTGAAGCCTTCTATGATTTACTTCTGAGATTTAAATGTTTATTGAAATAGAACTTAAAGAAGATGTGGCTGAGATCTATGTATAAGACTTATATAAGACTTTATTTTACTGACAAGTCAAAGCAGAGTTTGTGAAGAAAAGTTATCTTTCATTGGATGAGATAGTATTTACTGAACTATATATGCCCAGGTATCTTGGCACTTTATTTACTGCAATAAAGTAACAAAATTTAATTTCCTTAAACTATTGGAACTGTACACTATCTTTCATACAGCTTGACCCTTACGTAGTCTTATATGGGGATTTTTCTGTAGGAGTTCCTTGTACTGATGCAGGTGTTAAAGCAAAAGCTCAAGAAATACATATTAAACTTTTGTATTTTCTTTTGATAAAGGCTATATGTGTGGGCTCAGAAGCTATGCAGATAATGTATCCTGCAATCTTTGACCAACTGCTGGCTTTTGTAGAATTCTCCTGCAAGCCTCCACAGTATGGACAGCTGGAAACAAAGCACATTGCAAATGCAAAGTATAATCAGGTAATAACTGGAAATTTCACTTGTTTCACTTGGCTGGTTAATCAAATTCAGCTTCAGATATAGGTTGTTCAGCAAGATGCATTTGTTCAATCTGTAAAAACTTAACTGCATGTTGTGTAGTAATTTTTTACATGCTTTTGTTATCTTCTTTTACTTCCTTTGCAGTCTTCTTTGCTTCTATACCTTGTATTCTTTCATGTAGGAAAGGTCTGGCTTGGACACCAGACAAATGTATCTGAATCCATACATTAATTAATTTAAAATAATTTGTCCTACAAGAGATACTAAATTAAGCACAGAGACATGATAATTTTGAATGAAGAAAATTCCCTCAAACTGCAGATTTTTGAATTGCATGTGCCATAAAGAAATGGAACATGTTCAGTAATTCTTTTTATCTGTGTACACTGCTGTTCACTAAGCATGAGCATCTCATTCAGTGTAGTCGAAGAGGTAACTATTATGTATATATGTATTAATTCTTCTTATTCTGTTTGTCCTGCAACACAATGGAATCACACTAGATACAACTATTTGCACCGGTGAGTTAAATTTCCTTCAAGATTGTCCTAATGTAGTTGTCTTGCTTAGACTGCAACATTTCTCCTACGTAAATGTACTTTACTTCAATGTACAGTACATTTTCATAGTCAGACTACGTTGTGTTTGCAGTTTTGTGGCTTGGACCATATTCTTAGCAAACCTTGCATGCATTAAACTGAGAGTTCAGTGCAAAACATACACTTTCTGTTCCTTAATTAATATTTTTTCACGTATAATTTTGTAATTTACTAATTCCTTTTCCTAGGCGGAATGGGTGGCATTGAATTACGTACCTTTTGCAGAGAGATCATTGGAAGTTGTGGTGGACTTATACCAAAAAACAGCTTGCCATAAAGCTGTGGTAACAGAGAAGGTTCTTCAGAACATTATTAAGGTAAAAACTTGACCTGTGTGTGCTCTGAATTTAATGAGCTTATATTGAAAATCATGAGTTTTATTTTTAGCTAGTGTCAACAAACACTTCTGGGAAGCTTCAAGCTGTAGTAAATAGACTGATATTTTATGAAGATGTGCAACAGGGAATAATTTCTTTTTGTGCTGGAAGGCTATTCATTAATTTATATGTATTGTTCTTAGCCGCGTAATGTCAGCATCAGTATTTCAGTGTAAAGATGAAAATTAACAAATGTGTTAGGCCACAAAATTTTCATCTTTGAAAGTGTTACACATGTGAGTGTGGTAAGTAAGCTTGTTAGTAAATATGGCATTGGAGGCCAAAGCCCAGTTTCTGTAGACTGGCATATATGCTTTGGGGTCATGTGCTCTGTTACTTTGGATTTGCTTTTAATGAGTTCATGTATCAATGCAGCTATGAAATGTTACAGGTGAGCAAATATACCTTTAAAGTCAAATTGTCAAATGCTTCACTTTTTTTGACCATTAAATTTCAGAAAAAAATAGTAATTAATAGAAGTAATATTTTCCAGCAATATTTCTGGAAAATAAAAATCTACCTGAGCTAGCGTCATCATTTAGCAATGACTTGGCTGATGTCAGGATTTTCCTGTATAGACCTTTAGAAACCTGAATGTATTTAAAACAGGTGATATTATTTGAAATCTGCTATGAATTAAATATTTATATTTCAAAGTTAATGCAGTTGTTTTCCACTTCCTTTTAAATGGGATTGGTAAAACTGATAGAAATATTACTTTTTTGTAATATTTGCAGTTGATAACAATATGATCTATTGTGATATATGAAAATGCTTTTAAATTTATTTGTCATGTCATTAAAGCCCATGTTGATTATGGAATTAGATTTGACACACACGACCAATAGCAGCAGAAAAAAATGTTGTGTTTATCTCTAGGGTTAGATTCTAGCTGTCATAATTTTTTGCCATAAAGAGTTAATTATATTTGACTCCCTTGTGAGAGTCAGAGTGAGAATTCCTCCTTTTGCTTTCCTCAAATCAGAGACTGCACTAAAGGCATGGGGAGCATACATACAGTACTTGAATTTAGTCACTATGAATTTGAAATGTCAAGTAAATAACTGGTTTTCCAAGACAACTTACTATCAGGTTCTAGGTTTTGACTAACAATACTAAAAGGAATGCATATAAGTGTAAATAGTTCATATGAACAATGTTTTAAAGTTTATTAATGACTTTGTTTTTTAGATATAGAAGATGACTGTCTGAAAGACTTAAAATTTGCTGTGTTTTCATCTGCTTTACATTTGAGTTGTGATGTACCCTTTATCTTAGAATTCCACTAACTGTTCTTTCTTTCAAATTTCATGTGGTTTAACAATCAATAATGACCAGATTTCTTCCAGTGTTTGTTACAGTGTTTAAAGTTCAACTTTACTAGGAAAAGTTTCAATTCAATGAGGCTTTTTTCTTTACTGTGGAAGTACTTGGGATGGCTTTATAGGAATGGGACTGAATTCTCCAGAATACACCTGTGATAACAGACTGCCTGCAGTCTCTTAGATGTTAGGAAAGCCCATTTGTCAGACTTAGCAGAAATGGTGGATGACAATACAGAAAAGGAAAATTAGTATGTGATTTCCTAGTGTAAATAATAATGGATCAGTTCTGACTTCTAACCTTGTACTTGACTACAGACCTGTGCATTAGCTAGCTGGTATGTGATGAATTGTCTGCAGAATTGCATTTGTAAAATCCCATATACTAGCAGAAAAGGTACTGCTAGCTGTGACAGTGTCCTCCAAGATCTTGTGCAGAGACTTGCTATAATCTTAGATTTGTCTGAGCAACTATAAATTTCGTTTTGACTTTCATTTTGCAGACACTTCGAATACCTCTTAGTCTGAAGTACTCGTGTCCTTCTGAAAGTACATGGAAGCTAGCTGTGTCCTCTCTTCTCAAAGTTCTCTCTATTGGACTACCTGTTGCAAGGCAGCATGCATCTTCTGGAAAATTTGACAGTATGTGGCCAGAACTAGCAAATACTTTTGAAGACTTTTTATTTACAAAAAGGTAAACACAATTTCCTTTTTCAATTATTTTTGAAGGAAAATATTTGTAAGTAATTTGTTCACTATGTGTGTCAGTAGAACTATTTGATATATGAAAATTATTTAAATGAATGATGGAGAAAAGGTAACCAATCTGTCTACTTCAAAAAGCTGTACTTTTAGAAAGTAGTACAAAAAGCTTCAATCAAAAGATGAAGTGCAAGACAAGAAAGAGCTCAGCCGAACTGTCAGTATAAGGAATAGTCTTTCTGAGCAGGACAGGGAGTTCTGTATGGGAGTTCTTGGACTCCCAAGGACGTTTACTCTAGGGTTGATAAGGAGTTGCTGATATGTAGTCAGTTTGGTCCTTTCTTCACTTTGAACAAAGTTGCAACAGTATTTTTTCTAATTAAGGTGAACAGCATTAACTAAACTTATTTCTCCTGAGATCCATCTTGAAATACTCCACTTACTGTGAATTTTTGGAAATTATTTTGTACGCTGCTGTTCACTTAGAAGCTGATAAGATTAATCCACTGTACCTTAATAATTAACCACACTGTATTTATGATACTTTTTGAAAAGTGTAGCTACATAGTCATATTTATGACTACAAAAATAGACAGATTCCTCTCAAGAATGGAACACATTCTCAATCTAAAATGGGCAGGCTGAGAAAGTCCAGAAGTGAAAAATAGTAATGATCAGAGATAGACAATTTATTCCTAGCATCAGAATGGTTTGAGTTGGAAAGGATCTTTAAGATCACCTAGTTCCTAACACCCTGCCATGGGCAGGACATCCTCCACTAGACCCGGTTGCTCAGAGCCCCATCCAGCCTGGCCTTGGATCTATTAATTTGTTCAACCAAAAGACTGTAACATTAGAAAAACATTGTGAATTTTCAGAATATAATAAAAGCTTGCTTCAGAGAAGAATTTTTTTGTCCCTTGGCAATGGGTAAAAATCTATTTCAGTACAGCAAAGATTTTCTATGTTAGACTCTAAGGGAACCTTTTACTCTAAGGAAGGTTAGGTATTTTAGATAATTGCCTAGGAGTGGTATGGAATTTCCATCTTCTGTAAACATCTGTGGGCAAGCATTTTTTAGGAGTAGTTTAAATATATCTAATAGTGTTTAGAATAAGAAAAGGTGGAATATGAAAAATTTACTTCCTTGATTTTCAGTAACAAGTGAATCTTTCTTTTTAACAGAAAACGGTAAGGTTCTTCAGTGCCTTACGCTAATATGCTGTGTGTTTAGTTTTGAAACACACAAAACACAGCTGTATTGACTAATAGTGGATAAATAGCAGCTTGCCCAAAACAAACAAAACATAAATACCAATAAAAAATTATTTTAGAGACACATCTGTTAGTGAAAATGTGTGTAATAATGAATGAGTTTGGAATGTCATCAATAGGATTACATGGCAATCAGGTGAAAAATCTTCCTATTGTTTTTGAATTTATTTGAAAGAAAATTCTATTAAGTAGGAGGACCTTAAAATAGAAAAGGTCGTCATCATCATCATCATCATGGCTTAAAAGACAAGTTTTTATTTTATGCTTCACTGTATCTTTAATGCAAAATAACCTTAGCAGAATCTTGCTTGGTTTCCTTTCAGCTGCAGTTAATATTCTTGCTTCCATTCTGAGATAGGCAGTCCACATATGATCTATGCCATTGTTGGGTTTACAGGATTCAAATGAAGGTTTTTCAGGTTATTGTAGAAGAATGTATGTTCACTTAAAAGTTGCTTTGGGAATACATATTACTATTGTAATTTAATTATTCCAAAATATTTGCAAAGCAAATTAAACATTTCCATTTTGCATGTTCTTAGCTGAATAAAACTAGAACTGCTATGGTTTTTTGGTATTAATTGTTCATAAATCCAGGGACATAAAGTTATCACAGCTCTTTGATGTAATTCAGGATAATCTACTGTCATCCACATGACCTTTTTGGCTGAATATGTTGTCTGTTTTTTTAAATTTACGGTGTGTGATTTATACTTTACTTGAATATTATTTCAAACACAGAAATTTCATTTTAATGCGTCGCTTGCTAGAAATGATTACTCTTTATGTTAATTCTAGTACCTTTTGTCATTTGTCATACATGGGCATATATTCTCTGGAGAACAGAAAAAAATAGTACTTGTGTGAATATTTACTATGCTTTTTGATGTGTATCTTGACTTAAGTCTGGTTTTGTCTCTTCAGCAACGAGAGTGTATATTATAATTTAACATACAAAATGTGGTTTAGAAAAAATGTTTTCATTATAATTAAAGGTGTTCTTAGAAAAGTGTAGGAAACTTTTTTTTTCACTTAGAAAGTTTAAGGTTCAAATTAATTTAAAGCACTAAAAATAGGCCAGTATTTTATTGAGCCACATAGCTACAGCAAGATAATTTGACCTGTTAGTATAATTAATGGCCACTATCATTACCCTTTCCAGGCTTGTTGTGAGTAGATGAATTTTGCTTATGTAATTGTATTTTGTTTGGCTACAGAATGTCTGGGGTTGGTGTTCTTTTGCCTCCCTAGTGTTCATTTTTTTCTAAATAGCAGTTTGCCTTCCAAGTGTATGATTCTCCTACATACAGTTAGAGCCTTGTCCTGTGGTATCTTTAGGATAGATAGATAGATAGATAGATAGATAGATAGATCGATAGATAGATAGATAGATGGCCTTTCTGTTCAATCAGCGTGAGCCTTGTGCAAACATTAAAGCTGAAAAGGGAGTACATCTTCCTCATGCCAGTAGTCAGGACAATTAGTAATAGCAGTCATTTCTCCTTTTCTTCATCCTCTTCATTCTCCTCCTCCCCCACATTGCTACTGAAGTGTGTCTCTCGCTGTGATGCAAGGAGGGCTCTAGAGATAGCTGTGGAAGTCCCTCACATTGAGGTAATTCTCTTCTGATTTCCTTTGGTAAAATCTTTCTGCACTCTGTGCAAGATACTGTGAGACTACTCTTGGCAAGTAGGGCAACCTGTCCCTTTTGGTTTGAAATTTGCTAAATTGTATCTTTTAGTGGTTTATAATTGCAATTCACGTAGTCTTAAATTTGTAGTTATTCCACTTGTAAGGAAATTGAATTTAGAATTTTCATATTTAGTGTGTTCTTTCAATTATTTTTTTTTGTAATTCTAATAGAAAACATGTATTAGTCATAGTGGTGCCTTATTCCAGGGTAATTTGAGAGAATCTAATCACTATTTTGAAAGTAACAGCTAAAATTTATTGCTGAGTTGATGTGCCTGTCATCTTTCAGGCTGCGGGGGAAGGCAGTGAGAATGCACTTCCCAACTATCCAAGTTAATCCTTGATTTAAGGCCAGCCAGGTGGTACAGAACTGGTTTTGGTGCGTTTCCTGATTTATTTATATTAACAATGAGTTGTGATTTTTAAAACTTCTGGTACTACTTGGATTTTTGTCCATATCACCAAAATCAATTAACCAAGCCATAGCTGAGAAGGGGAGAGTCCTGTTAGTTAGATTCACGACTTGTAAACTTGAACTGGTTTTAGTAACACTACTGAACCTGACCAAGTGGCTTTATTGCAGCTGTGAGTCAGGTCATTGGTGGCTTTCCAATTTGCAAGTGTGTCATGCAGGACAGGGAGGTTATTAAGTTAGATGCAGGAGTGTACAAATCTTACTAAGATCAGCATGGATTGAAAAGATTCTGAAGCACAAAGAATTTGGGAAATGCAGTTCAGTTGACTCCCCAAGAGGCTGATAGTGAGACAGAGTAAGCCCATTACCATGTTACCTGAATTTTTAGCATTCTCTAACATGTCAACCCTTGTGACAGGAATAGTTCGTATACAGTTAGATCTGAAAATTCACTTTCTTATGCTGGCATTTGTAATTTTTCCTAAGCTCTTTGTTTCAATGAAACAGGAGTGTTATGTCACAAAACCCCCTTCCTTTTCTTCCTTCAGTCTTGATACATTTTCATATTCCACAGTTTTCTCTTTTAAATGTTCTAGATGTTCTGTGCTGTTGTCTGTCCTGGGTTTTATGCAAAGCTAGGCAAATGGCTTCCTTTTGTACCTCCTCTTCAAACCTTTATTCTCCAGGCCTGACTTAGCACTCCTTAGGGATGGTTCTAAATATGAAACATCTGCATCTCTGTAAGATTCACAACAGCCTTAATGCAGTCAGTCCTCCTAGCAACACTGCATAACAGATTTGATTAAGTTTTTTTTCCTTTAGCTTTTATTAAAATATGCCAGTGCACATTGTCTTATTTTTGTATGCATGTTCTTCAAGTTTCTACTTGGCTGAGCATTGGGTAGAAAAATGAAATTATTTCAATAATATTCTAAATTTTAAACCAATATTTCAAATATTTTTTCTAGTCTAACTTGTAGGTTGTAGTCACCATGGTCCTAGAAATCGTATGTGTAGATAGCCTAATATTGCTTCTGGAAGTGAAACAGTTGGCATTGATTAGACAAGAAGTCACTGTAATTTGAACCCTTAAATTAAAGCTCTGTGAATAGCTGTACTTAAAATAGTGAACCTCCTTGGCGTGGTCCCACCTCTGTCTTTTGGATGGGAGCAGATGTTTAAAAAGTACAAAGCAGACATCGTCTCTGCAGCTTTGTACAACAAGACGTTTCAAACACAGCCAAGAGAGCTCAGGTAAATGAAAAAGGAAAATGTTGCTGTCATAGAGAATTAATGACTTCCAAGGCAGAAGTTTTAGCTTTTAAAAAAAAATTTTTAAAGCAAACTACATCTGAAGAGACTCAATAATCTTGATTTTTGTCATAAATCAAGATGACATTTTAAATTAATACATTTCATATAACTTAATTTACACAAAATTGTCTCCTAGTAAGAAGCTGGTCTGTTTATTACTTCATATTGTTCTTCTTTCCCAGAGGCTTCCATAGAAGCATGTCAAGACATTTTATCCAATAAAAATCACCAAGTGTGTGTGTATATATATATATATATACACACATATATATAATTTATTAGAGCAGAAGTCTATGCTCACATGAGGGAATTAAATCAATACTTTCCCAAAAGATGCTTCTGAACAGAGTGCTGTGCACAGCAGGACTCCGGGTGGTTGTTAGGCCTTTGCTCTTGGCTCTGAAGCCCTCCCTGTTCAATGGGCAGGGGCTGGGAGCTCTGTACTGAGGAAAGTTGCTGAATCTAATTCTCATCTTTCCTGGCTCTTGACCCTCCAGTATGGTTTGGATATGTTGGGCCAGAACAACAAAGCATTTGGCCCCTAGACAGATGTATTCATATAGACAAAAATCTATTTACTTGGGAATAATTTGCCACATGAACAAATATGTAGAAGATAAGGCAGATCAGATATGGATGCCTAGGCAGAAAAGCCCCAACACCTCTCTAAGTAAACCTCAGGTCAGAAAGTCAGTCATAAATTAGGAAGTGTCAGACTAAAGTCTTCCCATGTATTTCAGCATGGCCTGCGTTTCTATGCATCATAATAACTTACATTACTGTTTGACGGTTTTGCATACTTAACAACTCTGTGTGTTAGAAAAGGTACTGACTGGACAGCTACTTAATATTTGATTTTATTCTGTGTTTTCAACATGAAGCTCCAAACTTCCTGAGTGCCTAATACACAACCTAGGAATAAATACAATAATTTCATTTTTTTTCTTTGTGTTTTTTTCTAGTCATACATGTAACACCTGTCCATTTCATAGATAAAGTGATTTAGACTTTATAGGCATGAAGTCTCTTTGAGGAGCTGTACTTAGGAGATATATTTATTTTTCAAGCAGAAACATTGGTACATACATAATACGTTCCTAACTGTCAAAACTGAAAATTAACTGTACATGTGAAGATTGATCTTCCAGTGTGTTATGCTAAGTATTCAGAAGATGAGGAAAAAAGCTTATCTCAGGAAAATCTTATTCATCTTTGTCAGCAACATACAGGAATACTGGAAGAAGGACTCGCGCAAAACAAAACATCTGTCAGCTAAACTAATCAGATTTAAATGTGATTTCAAAACCTTCAAGGTCCTTAAGTTTTCAATAAAATTGGCAGTGGGACAGAGGAGACAGGCCCAGATGAGTGCCCTTATGAGGACAAAAATGGCACAGGTTCACAATCCCATCCTGGGCAGCTGCCTTGCCTGTGAGCACGTGCTTAGCTCTGAACTGCCCACCACAGGGTCTGTTGAATCGCTTCTGGACATTTCATCTGAAAATAAATTCATATATATACACACATAGATATAGTGGAAGAACTCCAGAAAGTCCCAAATTTCTTCAAAACTATTGTTCAGAAAATGGGTTTTAATGAAAAATGTTTCATTAATGTAAAAGAAAATGTAAAATTTAAAAAAAAATGGAAGATGTTCCATTGAAGCTCAGAAGTGTTTTTCTTGCATAGTGAGTGAAAACACTAGGTTGCTCAAAGCTGCCACCCAACCTGACTTTGTGATTATTAATCATTACCATGTAATAGTACCAATTTGATGCATGTAATAATTGTAAATGTAATGCATTTTCCTATACTTATCTCCTTACATATGTTGTAAATTTGAAGTATAACATAGTATGTTTATTTTTAGTACACCTCCTGATAATCTCTCAATTCAAGAATTTCAGAAGAATGAGAGTATTGACGTTGAGGTAAGGAGCCTATAACAAATATACTATTGAAATTAACAAGTTAGTGACATTCAGAAGTTGCATTTTGTTCAGTAATAATTTCTTGAAAAGTAACCCTTTCATTACTTTTTCTGTGATACTGTTTTCATTTTTGAAAACAAGACAGAGTTTTCACAGCTGAATTCATAGGTCCAGAATTTAGCTCCTTCAGGGTGATGCAAAAAGTAGGAAGTGGGATGCCAAAACCTACTTCTTGTCATCTCAACTTCAAAACAGTATAGACTGACTAAACCAGAATGTGCTTCTGCCTCTAACTCATTAGGTGATCCTTATTTATTATGTTATTGCTGAGCATTTACACTGGTAATTGTAGACCACAGAGAAAGCTGACAATTAAACCTGAAATTAGTGCCTTCTCTGTTGAGGGGGCGGTCATTTTTTCTTGGACATTGTTGCCCTTAAGATGTGTTCTCTATACTGAGAAGCTTTGGCATAAATGAAGAAGCTATGTGCAGCACAGAGATCGCTGTAATTGTAGAGATAATGTTTGGTTGCATATTGCTGAAGAAAATTAGGAGAAGATAATGCCTGAAGTGAGGAGGAACTTCTCTCCTTTCACTCCAGGACAAAAAAAATGTGGCAGAACAGAGATTAGGGTAGAAAGCAAAAGGAGTTGCAGAGAAGACATGGCAGTATCTGTGGTTTCATTACCCGTCATCTTTCCAGAGGGGTGGCTGGGACACAAAAATATCTGGATGAAAAGTGCTCGCATTTCTGCCTGCAGTGAGCAGAAGTCTCAATGGGAGCATTAAGACAAGGATAGAGAGCATTTCTGTTAATGTGTATTACCTTAAGCTTGTTTAGATAATTAACACACTTGTTCTGCTTTGCAGATGTCACATTGTTAAGGATGGGTATGTGTGTTAATGTCATAGAGAGGATATTGAATTGGGTGGAGGGAGAGAGGTTCCTAATGTTAGATCTTCTCTTTTCAAAACCATAAATTTGACTTGAAGAATGTACTTCAAATGTAATTTGAAATCTGATCAGAATCTGGCAAAAGCGCTGAGGGAAAAGGTTTTTATTTCAAGTTCAATGTCCCATGCAAGACCACACTTTTGGGTATATCTGCAAATTTTAAATGCTAGCAATAGAAGATTTCATGAAATCTAATTAGGCTTTTTTCTTGTTAAATGTTTCCTCATACTAGATTTACGGTTGTAATATTTAGAAAACCAATGTAAATATATGTAATTTGTTTTAGGTGGTGCAGCTTATCAGCACAGAGATATTGCCATATGCTAATTTTATTCCTAAGGAATTTGTCGGTCAGATAATGACTATGCTCAATAAAGGCTCAATACATTCTCAGTCATCTTCCTTTACAGGTATGGTACCTGAATGAAAAAAATTACAGTGTTTAAATCTACTAGAAAATAATCACAGTGTTGAGTGTACTTATTATGATAAAGACTTGAAGCTCCCTGGGACGTATTCAGTATAGACTGTTTGATATCCAACTTTCTTATAAATTATATTTTGTGGAAGTTGCCAAGCTTTCCTTGCCTTGCAATTTCTTAAAAATTACTTCCTTACTGCTTGGACAGTATAATACACAATATTGTACTTGTGTTACTTTCTACTTAGTTTATTTTCCTTTGTGCCTGTTCTAATAATCATTTCAGGCAATTGTAAGACAGACATCCTGTTGTTAAAACCTAAATGACCTTAGTGTCATTTACAACATAGTGTAGTTTCAACTACGTGGTGTACCTAGCCAGATACCTTCTCTGCCTTTAAGAAAAAACATTAGGTAGGATTTTTTGTAAAGATGAAAAAAATGGACATAAGCTGCTACATAAAAAAATACTTAAATTGTGCAGTACCAAATATGAGTATTTATGATGTAGGATTGAGTTTGCTGTTTTTAGATTATGTCATGTATTTTATAATTAAAGCAATGTCAGGTATGTGACATGTTACTGAGACTGTGGCATAATTCATCTCTTATGTTCAGAACTATTGTGTTTTTTGCACAGTCAGTTTTTCTTATAATGTATTCTTACTATTGGTTCTTATCACTGTTAATATTTTTTAATACTAGAGGAGTGATATCCTTTTCTTAGCATATAATAAACGGATTGAAATCATGTAGTATTCTGCACATTGCACAACTGAAATGCATAATTTTACTTTGACAGAAGCTGAAATAGATATTCGAATGAGAGAGGAGTTTTCTAAGGTGTGTTTTGAAACACTGCTCCAGTTTTCCTTCAGTAATAAAGTCACAACTCCTCAAGAAGGCTATATCTCTAGAATGGCACTTTCTGTGCTCTTGAAAAGGTCACAGGATGTACTGCATCGCTACATAGAAGATGAGAGATTGAGTGGCAAATGTCCTCTTCCACGGTATGTGCATTGGCTTTAGAAAATAAAGGTGTTACCAGGACTTTATGAGAAGAAGTTTGCATTCAAAATAGCACTCAGTCATGAAAAAAATGAGGGGGTGGGAGAGAATGAAATTTAAAAGGCAGGGCATTGCTTATGGGGAAGATATTTCAAAGAAAATGCTGGTACCCAATTTTTTTTGAAAAACCTTTAAGTAACAATGGTCCTATTTTGTGCTGTTACAACAGTTTTCAGTTACTGAAACAATGTTTTTGATATCTCTAGCATTATATTTCTGAAATCTGATTTCCTTTTATTCCCAGTAGAGCTATGTGTAGTTTCTAAATTGAGAGGTGAGTAGAATCTCCTCAAAATAATGCATCCAAAAAAGCAATACTATGAATCATTACTCAAGCAATTGTTTTTGAAATGGGAAAATTAGACCAAAAAACTAAGAAATTCTTTAAAATGGGAAGTTACTTGAAATTCACTTCACTTTTGAAGGTTTTCGGAATTGGATTTGGAATTTGGAAATGGATTATGTTAGCCTTATCACATACTTTGATATGAGTGTTTTCAGATTGAGATTTGTATGGTGTTACTGTTTTCAGTATCAAAGTTAAAGCTGTCCTAGCTGAGACAACAGCAATGATGGAGGGAAACTTTTTCTATTAAACTTGTGTTCTTGAAACAAAAATGAGTAGTTGATTGTTTGCATTTTTTCATTTGTAGGCAACAAGTAACAGAAATCATATTTGTTTTAAAAGCTGTCAGTACTCTCATAGATTCACTTAAAAAGACTCAACCTGAAAACGGTAAGTTATGGTTAAATAGCATGGTTCCAAACAAGATAACATATCTGCCCCAAAGATATTTGTTATTTCCTTTAGTAGTTTTCCCACAAATTTGAAAGAAAAATGTACTCTGTAAAGTCAGTATTCTGTAATTCTTTGTATATGTAGGTGACAGGTAGACAGCAAGAAACTCCACAAAGTTTTTCCAGTACGACTAAAAGTATAAGGACCTAAGATATGTTTAATAAAAGAGAAAACTTCAATTTATGGTGTCCTTTATTAGATAAAGCTTAGCATCTTCTGAAAACAAAGAAAATACCCCATTCCATAAAATATTAATGGAATTCTTAAATATATGAAGCCTGGCTAGAGATCCTTTTTTCCTTCTCATGATACCTTTTTAGGTTGCTATGGATTATGTTCACATAGGTGCACTCTGCAGTTAAAGGGGTGTACAAATTAAATGCATGAACAGGCTTGTAGATACTTACACTCCTGGTCTTGCTTTCCCTCTCTTCCTGCTCTATTATTTTCTGTCTCTTGGATTGAGCTTAGCTCATTGATGCCTGAGTAAATGGTTGACAGGTGTATTTAAGGGGCTGAATCAAATTAAAGACCTCCGCTTCATTTATAATCACCTATCCTGTTCCTCCTGCAAGCTGCACCTCAGGTATGTGTGGAGAGTTCTTGGAAGGAAACTTAATCATGAGTCTTTGGTTGAGTCCACTGTATTGGACTCGGAAATTCTGACAGAATTGTGTATACAACATTTACCTCTACCTCCCTGCTTTTGATATTAGGAGGGACAGAAAAACCCAATCTTTTTAATCCTGAAACAAACCAACCAACCAGCCTTTCCAGAAAAACACAGGCAGGTGGGTTTCTGGAAAGAGGCAGTGCTTTGTTTGCATCATCACTGAGCAGCCAGGGTTATGATGAAGTGGTTTCCAAGGTTCATGGCAAAAGTGTGCAGGCAGAACTGTGCCAGGATGCAGAAAGCCTTTTGGCTAACCCTGAAGCTAACTGAAGCGCTACTTTGGTGGGTCTTCCTCTTGGAGGAGTAGAGAAGCCGGCTCAGCTGGACTTTTCCCCACATCCCTCTGCCTGTAATGAGACATACTTCCCCTTGTCCATATGCAGCAATGCTTGCCAAACCTCCTACACACTTTCTTAGAAAGAGAACCACTGGATAAATTACTGATTTGTTTCACTCCCATTTCTTCTACATTTTAATAAATTTATTTAAGATAATTATAAATGCTGTCTCAAGCCAGGGGTTTGTTCTCTTTTGAAAGCAGAGCTAAAACAGAAATAAGCAAGGAAGTAACATTATAATAGGAATCATACTACAAAGTCTAATTTTACTTGTTGGACTAGCAAAACTTTACCATGGATATTTTTTGTCTTTATCCTGTGTTTCTATCTTTGCTTTCTCTAGCTCTTTTAATCTGAAATGATCTGAAGTCAATAGAAAGTCTCACTGCTGTCAATTTTCCAAAAGTGAAATGTGCATCCAGTTCCGTTTTCTGTCAATAGCTGAGGAAAGCAAGTAGAAAATGAATGGGTATTATAGATTGAATAGAAGTATGATCTTACCTTTGTCAGTTCTTCATCTCAGACACAGTGAATGATGCATATGTAGAAACACGGGTGTGTAGCACCACTTTAAGGATATTATCCCATATGGCCTCTGGCTGCAGCTGAAAAAACAAATAGTTCTGCAGAAATCCTGGCCTGTATCTGAGTGCCCTGTGTGGATGCCATAGTTACTAAGTACCTATGTTTAGGCACACTGTGAATCTGCCATTACTTAGAGGTATTGGAAAAAATCTGTTATCAGTATTTGGACAGTGGTAAGTGATTCAGTCTGTTCTTTTCTTCCCTGCAGTTGATTCTAGCACATGGGCACAAGTAATTGCCTTGTACCCGACTTTAGTAGAATGTATCACCTGCTCATCCTCAGAAGTGTGCTCTGCTTTGAAGGAGGCACTGGTTCCCTTTAAGGACTTCATGCATCCACCAGCAGCCAAGGTACAGAATGGAGAGTCTTGACCCCATAAAACTTCTTTTTTATTCTTGAAGGGAATATCCAAAAGTGTTTGCTCCTGGGTGAAGTTTCTCTGAGGAAATCTCTTGTGACTAGTACTTTGGCAACCAGTGCTGACTGCCTCTTAACTGTACTAACAAGAGCTCAGTAAGTCGTGAATACAGGCTTTATCTCAAAGGTTCCAGAGTGAGTAGCAGTGCAAAACTTTAATAAATTTAACTGACTAGTTGGAATCATTTATAATCTAATGTACTTGCTACAGTATCTTGAAGTGGTGATTGAAAAGTGGGCTTATGTACAGCTTGTTGTGTATGTGTTAATGATGTAATTAAAAATATTTCAATTCAGTCAGATTTATTAGGCTGGTGTTTTGCACCCTTTTTTGAAGTACGAATTGTACTAAAATTTTATGCAAGATGGTACTGTAACATTCCATATATCTGTAACCAGCCTTTGTAAACAAAGGGAACTGATATACTTGTGTGTATAATAAATGGTACATTTATGTATAAAATAGTTGCATTTATTATTTAAATTCTTTTAAAAATATTGATAATGTCAAATGCTTGAAAATGTATTTATTATGAATAAGTTGTATGCTTGCATTTTTACTTACAGTTTGCCTTCTAAATTGCCAGATATGCTCATTCATATCTGATCATGTTAGTTTTTGCTTAATTGAATGTATCTTCTTTGTGGCCATTGGACATCTGCAAAAGGTCATATAACAAAAGATTGAAGCAAGCAGTCACAGTCTGCTGATCTCCAACTTCAGAGTAGTTGACCTGAAATAAGTTTGGATATGCAGAAATCCACTGTAGCACTTCAACACTACCATACCTCACTTCATAATAAATTTGTTTCAAGATGTTTGTTCTACTTAACTCTATCTATTTTTGCAGTTGCAACCTTGCTTTAAAAAGAAAACAAACTTATTTGAGGGTCATTAGCCTTTTTTGACCTTCTTGGCAAGTATCACAGTCTTTGAATCGTGACCTAGAAAAGGCAAGTTCAAATATCTAAAATACTTGGCTGTAATATTTTGATCAATAAGTGTTTTGTTTTGCAATGTCTTTTCAACCCCCCAAAGTTGTTCTAATCTTTTAATTATAAGCTGTGTCTGATAAAAACCATGAGAAGTGTATTTTTGAAGACACTCAGTTAGAAATGCAGTAAAATTTGTCATTAAGTAAATGTGAATTTGTTTCATTTTAACATAATACACATTTGAAGCAAACCACTTTTAATAGTATTGTTTTTAAAGTTTGTGATCTAGCATTTAAACTCTTATTTAATGAATTTTGATTTCAATAATGTTTCACCTGTATTCACATTTTTAATCTGTGATGTGAAAGCACAAAGGCCAAATGTAAAAAAAAAAAAAAAAAAAAGACAGGTGCCTTTCTATGGATTTCAGAATTTCAGAGCTTACTTTTAGGTTTTTGTTTCTTCAAGTCTTTTGTAGATATTAAAAGATTGTCATGCATAAGAAATGGTATTACATCTGTTTGCTTTGCACTTTCCTCACTAAAGGAACACTGATTGGTACATATGAATAGGTGTAAAAGTTGTAGAAGCTTCAAGCTGAAGGTATAATAAACTGATCAGGGTTACCCTGCATGAATAATGTTCTCCAGGCAGTTGTTTGGACAGCTTGCTCCCAGAAGTCTCCAGTTCATGGTCCTTTTTAAAAGCTTGCTGTTTCAAAGTATCATAAATACTAAAGAGGCTTCGAGACCTTGCACATTGCTGTGACCAAAGTTGCATGGGACTTAATTGTCAAACCTGCATAGTTTTAAGAGATTACACAGTTTACATTAAGGAAACAAATGTTTCTTGATAATAGAATTTATGTCAAAATACCTTCTCTGGAGGAGCAGTTCCAGTATACTGCAGAACTGGATCTTAAGTACAAGTAACAACATCATCAATACTCTGAAAGTGAAAACCTGACAACTGCTCTCCTAATTAGTGGAAGATAAGTCAAGGTCATTAAAGAAACAAACCGTAGGATAGGAAAGAAGGGAATTAATTTGTTTTAGAATATATAGGTGTGCAGTCCAAGCTATGGGTGAATTTGTTTCTAATTAGTTTTGAATGGCTTTTTCAGTGATAACACAGATGCATTTGTCCATTGAGGCAAATCTTCATCTTTTTCTGTAATTCAAAAAAGGGTGCATGAGTCTCTCTTGACTAGAGCTTAGACTACTTTACACCTATGAATATTAATCTTCAAAAGGTTTTGAAATAAACTACCAATGAGCTAACTTACCATCCTTTCCTCTTAATTACAAAATGAATAATACCTGTATTATTTGAGGCATGTTTTGGACATGCAATCTAAGGTTGACTGTATTAAAACTACTTTTTTGTATTTTGTATAAATAGTTTGAAAACTAAATACAAAGCTGCTTAGCTTAGAAAGTGTTTTCATTTACTAATTTTGTCTGTGAACAAGAATTATTCCCTTTACTGTGCCTTCTTGTCCAACATTCAATATTTCTTCCAACTTGAAATGTCAGTTTCTTTTTTCTATTTGTACATTTTGCTAAGCATTCTTAGGGCTTCTTTGAGGCATACAGCATTTTTGAATAGTTAAATCTCATATTTTTACATGTTTCTAGCAAGGTAAATCTTGTTCCAGAAGAAATTTAACTAATTTAACATTACCTGTTGAATAGACCCATGTCCAAGTTAATTTCAAGTCTGTAGGGTTGCTTAGTCATGAGAATTAAAACCTGTGGACATTTTCAGGATGGGGTCTGCAGTGTCACTGAAGTCAACTAGAAAAGTGGTACAGCTGACTGTATAGAAATGTGTCAGCTAGAAGTTAGAAGATAAGTATTAATTCCTTATTAAATTTAACCACAATCTTCACCTTTTTCCTTCTTGTTCACAACTTCAAAAAAAAGATGTGGATGGGAATGCAAAGAGAAAATTATTAGATTATTAGGATGTTCATATCAAGACTTTGGATTACTTGAGAAAACTTGCACATCTCAGTATCAGGACCATTGCCTTAATTTACGTGAGGATTTGAGATTGCATAGTAACTGATTATGAAAAAATAACAGATGTCTCAAGCTGGGAAGTTCTGATAGAAAGTCTTATTCCTAGAAATAACCTACAATAGTTATTTGGTTATCATCAGAGATGGTTGTCTAAGTGGACATTTGTTTTGTTCCCTTGTACATGAGGCTGCTTCACCACTTTACTGGTGAACTGTGGAATGTTATTGGACATTAAACCACATGAAACACATGGCCACTGCTAGTTATTTACAAGAGTAAATAAGAGTATGTCTGTGACACTTGAGTAGTTTGTCATTGTACTCTGTAGATGGGGTTCTTTTTTTACCCAGGTTGAGTTGTTTCTTCTTGCCAAAGAGCAAATCTTCTCATAGCTGGCCTTGAACTCTTTAGGCAAGATACTTTTAGTGAAGCTAATGTCTTTCTTTTCCTCACAATGGCAAACACAAGTACTAGTCATCAGTGTATTGTACAGAAACTCATTTAGAAGCTCAGGATATGAGTGTTCTTGGGGGGAGGGAGGAGGAAAGCACATTTGCTACTCGTCTGTTTCTGTACAGCTCAGTTCTGTGTCTCTTGACTAGCTGTTCACCTCACATTTACTGCTAACTACTCACTTTCTCTATGGCAACCTTCAGCTTCAGTCCTCCTGAATAAGGTGAGACCCTACAAGCGTGAGAAGAAATTGGTGTGCACAGCTGCCTTGTGAGCAGTGCACATTCTGGCTGTGCGATTGCTACAAGCCCAGTAAAACAGCTTAGAGTGGGGTGTGTCAGGAAGTTCCAAATAAGGTAACTCTAGTGTGGAGGTTTTGTTTGAATTAGATTCCAAAACAGTGCACGGATATTGTCTATATCTGTAGGTGAAAACCATTTAACCATCAGCAAAATATTGATATGATATTTTTATATTGCAAGAAAAGCTTCTTTTCTCCCTGGATTTTTCATCCCTACATTCTGACAGTGCTTTCTGTGTGTGCTTCAGTTGTAACTTTTGGAGGCATGGACTCTTCGTTTAGACAACATTTTGTATATCAAGGCACATAAAAGTCCAATAAAAATAATTGTCAGTGTAGAACATAGATTTCATTTGGAGAGTAGATAATCTTGAGAGTTCATAGCTGAGTTATAGTGTTCAGATTTATGTCATATTCAAAGTATCTGACCCCTGTCTAATTTAGGACAGACAACATCACACCCACTAGGAACAAAGTGCTAGGATAAAGAATGACTACAGCAGCAGCAAGAGAGCAAAGTATTGGATGGGTGGCTTGAGACAACTTGTGTCAGAAAAAAAGTGAACTTAAATATTCACAATTCTTGGGGGAGAGGGAGAACCTCAAAATAAAAATGACTGGACTTGAAGAAGGCAGACCAAAGAAAACTGGTAAGAGCTCACAGAAGACAACTCTGTAGTAAGAGAGGAACTGAGGAGATAAGATGGTTTCTTGAAGATGTGAAGGTCATGACTGAAAGTACCTGCCAGGCAAGCTGTAATAAGAGACCAACTCAGTTAAACAAGGAATTTCAACGACTTTAAGCAGTAAGAAGAGGCCTGTGAAAGATGGGAAGTCAGATACCACCAAAGACGAGTGTTAACAGATAGGGATGAAAGCAGATACACCTGTCAGCTAACAGAGAATAAATGCATAAGTAGTAAAAGGTTTGTCACTTACAAAAGCACTGACTGCCTAAAAGGGTGTGATTGTTTACACAGGTGATGGTGTTTGGTTCAGAGCTGCAATTCGTGTGTTGAATTTTTTGGTTTGTTATGGTGATGGCTAATCAAAAACATCAGAAATTTACTGCTAGTCTATTGCTTGTGTTGTTGATATGAGTGACAAAGATTGAAGAAGCTTGCCTAGAAAAAGGGAAACAGGAGAGAAAATGGTTACATGTTGTCAAATTGACTGGGCCTGAAGAATTTCTTCCTGGTATTTAAAGAACTAATCTGAGTAACTTCAACATTTTTAAAGATCATCTTTGTGATGTCCTTGTGTCTATCAGAGAGTAACATGCTAAAAACTGATCCTTCTTTTTTTAAGCTCCTTATTTATGAATTTATGTCTTGATTATGAAACAACTGATAAAAAGGATAAGATTTATCAGTGTGTTTACTGTGCTAACTAAAGAATTTCACTAGCAAGAGATAAGACTATTCATTGTGTGAACTTAATTATCTATGTTTAGAGGAACTCTCAGATAAGCTTACTTTTGTAATCAGTTTGATAAGCTTTTCTTTCTCCATGTTAACACATTTATTTCCACTGGTGATCCAGATGCCTGCCTTAAGAACTTACTTCTTAAGTAATTTCATTTATCAGCAATGTAGTTCTCTTTTCACCTAAAATGTATTCCTTATTGAAAGAATGAGTTAAGTACAGCTGCCATATTTTTCTTCAATCAAAAATATTGTGATGTTGAAACATACTCAAAGGCATTGGCCCCTTGGTCTGTTTTGTTTTTAGAAGAGTTTACCAATAATTAAATAAGAAAGGAAAGCTCTTGGAAGTTGGTTATCTGGCATCTTCACAGTTTTGTTACTGAACACCCTGATCTTCAAACTGGAGTCATTCCTGCTGCTCTCTGTGCACAAAATATCTGCCTTAGACTTGACACGAGTCTCCAGTTGTATCTCCGAAGCTGAAGCTGCTTCAAGACTGCAGAAGTACATGAGGCTGTGATGGCTGGAAACTTGAAGCCTGATACCACTCGGTCTGATGTTTTAATGTTAACTATTTCTTACTTAAAACAATTAAAGTTGCCAAGGAATTGCTTATGTTTCTGGCTTCCTTGCCAGCAAACTCACACAATTGTCCCTCATCACATTACAGACCAATGCCTGGTCATGAGGGGTGGGGCTGAGAGGCTGCATAGAAAAATGGCAGCCAAAACTGGATTGCCACCATTCAGAGAGAGCACAGAGAGCAGTCTGGTTTTGATCAACATCTGTCATGAGAAAACATGGAAGGGGACAGGAATGGAAGTACACAGTACTGCTGTGATGTACATATACAAAGAACTGGTTTCTGGAGGATATCACAACTGTTACTTGCAGATCTACTTACTGAACATCTGTTCATGCCTCTGGGCTTGGCGAAGCATTATATGGTACTAAAATGAGCTCTAGGATCTACACAAAGTACTGCTATAGAAAAATGAGGAAAGAAAGATTTATCTTAGAGCAGAGTTATTTAAATTAAATATTTTCTCTTAAAATACAAAACTAGTAACTAGTCTGTTACAGCTGTATGCACTATACTGTCTTAAAATTTTAAGCAGTTTTGTTGCCAGAGTCTCAAAGAGAATGAACTGAACTGATGAATGGAGTAGCATGAGCCCCTCCCTCTGTAATTTATAGAGTAGAAAGCAAGTTTTTGAGGTGCTAAGTGTCAGTCTCATAGTAGTAACTCTTTCTTGCAGTTTAATATCACTTTAACAAACTCAGTTCAAACAACTACGTCAAACTTGGAAATGGGTTAGGAATTAAAAAAGTTCTGCCTTTTTATTTCTCCCGTATACAGGATAGACCTGTGAAGGTAAAATCTGCTCTCTCTAAAAGCTGAAGGCAGTGGTAACCAGAAACAGTCAGTTCTGTATACTCTGTTAACAGAACATATTTTGTGGATATATCCAATACATTTAAAAGATCCATCTAAGAATTATTTTGAATGCCAGTTTTCATATTATTGTACTTTGAATCCAAACAGAGCTCTTGTCAAACTAATGGAGAGTTAAATAATCAAAAAATGTACTCAGATGTTTACAAATAAAATGTAACCATTTACTATCTAACAAGCAATATAATCTTAGCTATGTAAATGTATTCCCTAGTTTTAAAAAGTTACCAGCCTTAGTGGGACTATATTTAATTGCAAGCAAACATTTAAATATTTGCTAATGAAATAATAAGAATAATAATCCTTTAGAGAAGATGAATGCAGATGCTGAATCAGGCTTAAAATGTAGTTTCTTGTTTTTTAAGTCATTATTAAATAGAAGTCCGTTTTGACAGAAATCATTCCTCTTGTAATCAAAGTTAGGAGAGGAGTATGGAGCGTCTGCTTTGACATGCACAAGTTGGATTTCTCTTCTGAGATTTAGATAACTAAAGTTTTGAGGTCTACCACAAGATTAACTAGGCCTGGCTTTCATTTGCAGTCAAGGAAGACAAAATAGGCAGGCCTGGCAGTAGTCATTCCATCCTAAAAGGTCATCTTAGTTGCTGTGTGGAAGTGACAGTTCTTGCTACCGGAGCATAGGACAACTTCTTTAGGCTTAGGCATCTGGTGTTTCATGGTGGTTCTTTTAAGTTTACTTTAGGCATCTAAAAACAGAGAAGATGAGAGAGCCACAGTAAAAGCAGTTGACTTTACTATTGCAGTGTGTTGATGGTGCTAGTTTTCTTGAGTTCCCCTAAGAGCATCTTTGTGGCTTTTGTTTGTTTGCAATTTGGGTTTTTACATATCCTTTGCAAGGGCTTGTTCTAAAGCTTGCCTGGTTTTTCCTGGGTGGAGATAATGTTCAAATATTTATCTGTTGTACTCTCTGTCTGCAAGGGACAACAAGCTGTGACTTCCTTGTAGTCATGGCATTAGTCTAAATAATTACATGAAGAGTTAAGAGATCTACAGTTACTGTTACTGTAGAAGCTGAGCTCTTTTTGAGCCTTAAATTCTCCCTGCTGCTGATCTGTCTTGGTTTCCCATTGGTTCCCCAACTTGGATGAGTACATGATGTTATTGTCTTTATAAACTCAGTAAGCAGAACTAAACATTTCCATCACTGCTACACTGCTACACTACACTGCTACACACTCATCAGATATTCTTTCTGATTGTTTTATATATTACATTTAACTGCTGCTTTTTTCACAAGTGTTTCAGGTCAGCAAGGTTACAGTTACTTCTGATACTGTCCACTTGGGTGCCTGAATTCTTATTTTTGGCATTTGAATTTGTCATCTCCTAGGAGAATTAGAAAATAAACATGAGTTCCTGGAAAGTCCCTGCTCACTTACACTCTCGGTAAACAAAACTTGAATTACTAAAAGCAACTAGGGTTCCCATCCTCAAAATCTTTTAGAGCTTTGCCTTACAGCATGAATCATCAAGGTGGGTGGCTCCAAGAAAAATTAGCTATTGAAAGCTTGCAGATTGGTGCCTGTATCCAGCTGCATCCTGGCATATTTCATAACTTTTTAGGTAATTTTTCATTGTTTTCCAGGGTCTACTGTAACAGATCTGGGACTTTTACTTTTTATATAAATGCAAATAAAAAAGATGTGTAGATCTTGTGATTTGCTATATAATAAACTGTGATGTATGCTGAGTATCTGCCAGTAGTTTGTACTGATATCCAATTACAATTTTAAAAACATTTTCTGTTTAGACATAAATGACAAATATTTAAATTATTTAACTTACCAAAAAGAAAGTGTTCTACATTATCTCCCATTCTTAAAATAAATTTATCCAATTATGTGGTTTGAATTTACATTTTACTTTCACACTGAAGCACTGATTTTCTTCAAATAAAAAATTGCTAATTCCTTGTCTCTGAAACTTTCTAAATATTCTCATGATATTAAGATGGATTTCAGTCTGTTAATTAACAAATATAAAAGAGACCTTAATTCAGGAAAATAAGGCATTGAAATGCAAAATACCGATAGTCTTGTGTAAAAGTTGCTTTACATTATAGTTGAGGTGGCCTTAGAACAGAAAAAAAAAGGTAAAAATTAACCCAGAATTAAATTAAAAAATTAATAGTCTGAGTTTGGAGGATTTTTTTCCACTGCTAATATATTTTGTAATGTACTTAAAATAAATCTGATTATTTAATAGGAAAAAAACTATGAAAATATCTAGCTTCTTCTTTTTCTTTTTAATAAATGCTTAAATGTCCCAATTTTAAATTGTGGGGGGTTTTTATCTGTACTTCAACTTAACTGAGTAGGAACAGAGCATACATTTTCTTAGTGCATCAACATTTGTAATACTTTGCCTCTCCTTAGCTGACCTCAAGAAATACAACAATTAAGTCTCACTGTCCTTGTGAGGAAATACGGATTTACGGAGAAAATGGGAATTGAGAGAAAGCGGTCTGGAGGAGATCAAACAGGTCCTTCCAGAACCAGCAGTAAAGGACTCTCCATTTTCTCAGCTGTAGAATGTTCTTTAATGTGCCATGTGCTATCAAAAACACATGAACTGCAGGATCACCTCATCATACACAATCTCTTAGCATGTTCTCTCTAACAGAATGTCATGGGTTTAAATGTGTTTTAAACAAGTGATCAGTGATCTGAATGTGCCTGATGCTTCGTGTAAGTAGCAACTTCAAAAAGGAGGAACTACCTAATTGTAATGTTTTTTATCTTTGTTTCTAAAGTGGAAATGTTTTGGCTCCTTTCCAGTGCAACTTTCTCAACTGCAAATTTGTTGCAAGTTGTCATAAAAGGCATGGCATTTCCTTCTTAACCATGTTGTAGATAGATTTCTGCATTAGAAACTTCAAGACTATTGTATCCTTATTTCCATATTCTGTACAACTGATGTTAATAGTTTTTGCAAACACAATAACACATTTTAATTATTTTTAAACTGCTCCAGTCTAATCCCTCTGGTGTGCTGGTAGCTGTTTTTTTCAATAGATTTGTTCGTAGATCTGTTGGTGGTGAACAACAGACAGCACAATAAGAACGTTAGTATTTGTATCTTTCGTGGATCCGTAATGAGGTTCACAGTGGGTTTCTTTGAGGTCAGTTTCTGTGGAATAGTCGTCATAGAGTTGGTTTACATTTAGAAAGAGAAGAGCTTCCACATTAAGAGTCCAGAGCAGAGGAAGGTACTGTATGTACCCTGAAAGCCTGTGCCCGCTGTAACTCGGGCTGAGGAGGTAAAAATGCCCGTCCCAAAGTGGCCGGTGCGGTGCCAGCCCGGTGGCACGGCTGCCCCGCCCGCCGCTGCCGCGCCGCCC